>JAULBU010082234.1:0-28164 GCA_032358235.1 Odonthalia washingtoniensis | reverse complement strand
TACCATTCAAAAGAGGAAGTCGAAAACCAGTATTGGATCGTCGCTCAAAAATTTGTGTTGTTTCATCGTCAGCTCCGGACTCTTGAGGTGCCTGAGTAATTCCCTAGTCGATGCACTTTCGCACCCGCCACTGACTTGCGTCAGGAGGTAATACCGATACGACATCAACCGAAAAATGTCGGGTTGGATGGTTGGAACGAGGATAGTCCTCGATGTTTGGGACTTTTCGTGTTTGAAGAACGGTACGGACAGATAGATTATGTTCGGGTGGAGGCCCGTAGTTTCATCATCTTCTTTGGACGACGAGAAATCGTATTAGGGAAAACGTCTGGATCCGGCCGATGTGTTAGAACGGTGTGATCTGGCTGCTCGAGATTCCCTTTTTACTGGACGTAATGTTTCACGATGTACCATGGTGGTCCGTTGAGACGGTAAGAGTACACGTTGGTGTGAGTATTCCTGACCCTGAATGGGGATGTTTTGCTTTGTATCCATCTCGATAATCGAGTTTTGTTGTTGCAACGAACCGTGCTCCAAGAGCGCGTTGACAACAAACCTTGAAATGTTCACGTCTTCCGCTACGTACTCCGTTGGAGATTGTATTTTTTCGGTGAGGGATTGCTTAATTATCGTTGCAAGCTCGTCGCGAAGATGTTAGAATTGATCTTCGAGTTCGGGCTAGCGAGGTAAGCTACTTCTCCTGGAATTTGTTTTAATATGCAACTTGATTTTGTGGGTCGGCGGATTCTTCGACACAAATGCTGTTGATAGTTGTATTATGAGGGCATTGGTCACCAAGCGGTGCAGTAGTGTCCGCAGAGCCGGTTATGTGCATTGTACGACAGGAGTTGCGCGAGACCGCGGGTAGCATGCCGTTCACAGACTGTCTCTTTTGCAATCAGGGTTTTGGAACTCCCGTAGTCTTGTCGGTATCAATCCGCTGTCAATTGCCACCAAGGGAAATTCTAGGCTGGGAGACCAGATGTAGTGCAATGCACTCCGATGAGAGGAAGCAATGGAGCACTAAATGGAGTTAGGGACCCTTCGTTCCGAGTAACTAGTTTTTCTGCTTGCACTCCACAAAAAAGGGAAGGGAGAGATCGTAATTTCATAGGTGGCGATAGATGTGTGAGGTAGGTATTGTCGATGTAACCATCGATAGAGTCATTCGTGCGATAAAACGAGAGACGGATGACGATGTGAAGGATGGATGACGGTGCGGAACGAGAGGTATAAATATAGAGCATGAAGACGTTAATGATTGTAATGGATGATGAAAAGCGGATGGACGGCGGGACGCGCGAAACGATGATAAGAAACCGAAGATGACATACCAGAAAAGATAAAAATAAAATAGTAATAAAGAGAAAACTTGGCAGAGTCAAGAGATGATCAAGCATCATCATGCACCGCATACCGCCGACGACTAATACCGCATACCGTCGACGACTAAAGAGATGAAGCGATGAACGAAGAAAAGACACAGTTAAGCATTTGCGTAACAGGGAAGAAAACCAGTATGAAGAGACTCGGCGTATAAGGAATTTAATAGAAAACTCACATCACGATAATACAGTACACTATTCAGTTACTGAAACGTGTAATGAAATATCGTTCAATTATAGAATGATACACTTAGGACACATGTGTCCTGCTTTATTAGGACTACTTCAGAAATTAGAGTAATTCCGAATAGTAGGATTCTAATACACGTGTGGGGAAAATCCAGCTGAAGCCGACTTTCGACTTCAGTATATATACTGAACGATGAGGGAGGACGAAAATCAATAAAGAGAGGGCTAGACCCATTTACAAAGAAAACCCAGCAACGGATGTTCGTATCAAATCTCAACGAAAGGAGAAACCTATCCCGGAAGGAGCGATCTAACCGAAAACGCGCCTAGAATAGGTAATTCCTAGTGCGAAGAGCAAAAGGTAAACCCCACGAAACTGCTGCGCGCCCGTTAACCTGTAGATTGCGAGAAAGAATCGACGAAGGCATATATCGTGTCTTCGATTATCATCCCGTAAAACCACTCGGCTGCAGCAGGGATATTGATCACCACCGCGCTTCATTGGACCGCGAAGAGCACTGACCATTAAGCGAACACTCAATAAAGACACTGATTACTGTAACATCTGACGACTTCAGTAACCTCGTTTGGTGGGCCATTCGACACATATTGATCTTAACACTGTCGTAAAGCAGTGGATGTGAATAAGACGTGGGGTGAATCGGACTGAGGAATGCATTTGCACAGTGCGGTTGAGCGAATCTCGCGAGTGAATTTGAGGTCTTATCCTAACCGAAATGGATTTTGTCGAAACAGACACTAGTACGAAGTTCTACGTCCGAGGTTGTTCTAAAAGGTGGAGTTAAGTAAGGTCAAGAGATTAGGAAAATACTCAGGTTAAATTTATTAGTAATCGTCGCACCTCCTGGAAGTACGGCGTGACCTTTATCCTAGTATAGTCTGGTACCGTGCGGATGGAATCTGGTCAGAAAGCTCCGCTAGTATTCCCTGGCTCTATTAGCAGCTGGTCGGTCGATGCACGTCAAGATACACATGGGGAACGATTTTCTCCCACCGCTGGTGTTATCTAGTTTAGTGCACGTTGTAGGCTGAGTTTTCCCGTCCTGGTTCTTCACTGACTTGTTGGGTCAAATGATATTCTTTCGAATGAGCTTGGTTGTATTTGTTAATGTCTAACTTTTTTTTCTTTTCGATTCTCTATCCGACTGAATAGAAATAAGTAAAAGAAAACAGGAAATAAGAATGATTTGTGACACGCGTGTTAGAACTTGAGCTGAATAGGTAATGTTTCAATTAAGCTGATGGTTAAAATCTGTGATAGGATACACGTGTGTATGCACATGTTGGGCTGCGGCTCGCCTCTTGATACTGACAGTCACAGTATAGTCATGGGTGGTTCAGGATCTAGTTGGAACTCGATAATTGCATGGTATACTGTAGTGGGTGGTTGTCCATCAGTTTCAATTCTAGTCTGAAGTCGTATTTGATTAATGTGCATAATACTGTACAGTAGTGGTTGGCTGTCCGAAAGTGTCAATATGCTCAGTAGTGGGTGTTGTGGGCTATCTGTATATCCCGTGTAATAATATCCGGGCTGTTGTTTCGTAAAAATCCCTTTAATCGTCAATGACCTATACCTTTCTTCCCTGATTACTCTCGCTACCATTCTGCTTCGCGAAATTCAGGTCAAGGCTTATCAAATGCTCGCTCTAACGTCGCCATCGTTTTATTGATGGCTATTGTCAATAATCCCCTTATCACTCACCGATCATCTTTGTGTTATCATCATCTTATTATTTCATCCATCCGTCATCGTCATCTTTTATCGTATCTCGTTTATCTTATCCATCATTTATCCATATCTTCCTTTCAACCTGCATCTCAAAATGCATCTACCCTTCTCCCGTTTTGGTTTATCGTCTCATCAAAATCATATACATTTATCCTATAGTACCATCGCCATCTTCTTCGTTATCATATAGTATTTTCACCCTTTCTTCTTCATTATCATATAGTATGTCACCCATTCTTTTCCTTCAACATCCTCATCTTTATTTTCAACCTGTATCTATCACACCGCTAGCCCCTGTCTCGAATAGTTCAGACGATTCGACAGATTTCGTCATGGTGCACAAAATGCGAGTTCTGGGTTGGGTTCAGACCCGAAGTTGCTTTTCTTTATTAGAATTAAGAGGATGTGAGATCCAATTCCCCTTAAGTAGGATCCACCTGCCGCCCAAGCGGCGAGTAGAGGATCGTACTGTAAATGTTGGACAGAAGGTCAGTGCATACTGTACACTAACATCGGAAAAGACGTGGAGGAGGGGTTAATTACTTTAACGAGTGAAAAAATGGAGAGAATGACCTAAAGTCACACTAACGTCACGTTTTCAGGACCAAATGTGACATTAGTCACGATTCGGTATGCGTACTGTAGGCGTGACGTTTGAGCTCAAAAATGTCAAACACGTGTTATAATGAATTGCACCACGCTTATTCTCGAATTCCGTGAACTGGGGGACCATATCACTGAGACACCCATTCAGACAGATCCTGAAAACTCGTTGAATGAAATAGGAAGGATGCAATGGCAAGGGCTATTATCGCTCAAAATTTAAGTAATGAACACCTCGAACATGTTTGAGGAATTCAGAGTGCAAATGAATTGTGGAAATCAGTTACCAATCTATTTAAACGACGAACTATTCTGAATAGACTAAATGCGCGCTGTCGATTCTACAGTGCCAAGATGGATGGGGACGGAAAAGTGGTGACAAATATCATTCCCATTCGACAGTTATCAGATGAGCTAAAAGCTATAAATGTTCTTGTACCCGACCAAGAAAAGGACATCGCCGTGGTATGCGACCTTCAATCCAAGTTGGAACGTCTCATAGTTGCAATAGATGCCGTGGCCGATGGCGAAAAACCTACAATGGATTTTTTGAAAAATAGACTGCTACAAGTAGATCAAGGAATAGGTGATCGTTACCGTTGCTCTGTCGTATTCTGGCTCTGCATTAGTTAAAAAATTCCAAAATCCAGGATCGTATTGTCAGATACCGGTTTGCTCCCATTGCATAAACGTGGTCATTCCGAAAATAATTTCTGGAAAACGTACCCAAACTTGAAACCAGGCCAAAAGGGTCTTGTCGGTCAATTCAGAAATACTGAACATGACTTTGGTGATAGCTTTGAAGGTATGTCTCACGTGTGTCTTGTTGTCGTTCGCCTATGTTACCTCCTTTATTAAATGTCCTATTATCTCCTCTTCAATCAAGTATATTTTTAATAGTATTTCTAAATACGTATGTAAATAAATACGTACACTTGGTAACACGCGCTGATAAATGAGTCTCCCCTTATCTTTAAACGCGTAACTACCGACTTCCACACTAAATAAGTATGATAGCAGCTAACCATGTAATCGCGGTTAGTAGCTGTTTGATTGAACAGCTGTGCTAAGACAGTCTGCTTTTTGGCTAGACTTTGGGCGCGTAGTGATGTGATGCCCGCTTCCGTTGGGGACCTGGATCGGGTGAATGGTATGATAGCGGGGTTGATTCTCTCGCCTCGCATTGTTCTTTGCTGATCTGTACCCACTCTTCCATCCCAGATAATCCTAATGATTCAGCATGTATTCATACATGTAAAGTAATTTATTCACTATACGTTCCATACACGTGTGGTGTCGTCCCTCCAATTAATCTCCCGTGTTCTGGTAATGGTCTGATTCAATCAAAATTACTGTAGACTAAATGGAATTCATGATAAATGAAAATGTACATAAACCAAGCTACTGTATTAATAAATGACACCAATGTATCATAGTGACAATAGGTTACTATATTGTACCCTGCATTCGAATGACACTGAATTACTGTACTCTGTAATGTATATCGAGTTAAGGTTAACGGTTGCCTATAACGTGGCTTCCTGTTTTGGTTTATTTAGTATGTGTAACTGTGTAACATCAACATTATTCTTTTCTCCCTGACTAGCGCCATTTTCCTGCAAAACAAACCTCGTCACTGTATATTTGACACTTATTGCTGAGAATGGGAACGCAAGAACTATCCGAAGATCTTGGGTGATTGACTCCGGTGCCACATAGCATACCTATTTCGGTAAAGAAATATTTTGCTATTTTGAAGACGAGGCAGATTTTTTGGTGAGCATGGGTGATCATTCCAGTGTCACGGCATGCGGTAGTGATATGGTGAACATAGCTCTCTCAGTTCAAGGAAAATCGGTAAGATTCACACTGAAAAATGTGATGTTTGTTCCAAGGTTGAGATTAAATCTTTTGTCAGAAGCCGTAATGGCTCTGAGCGGACATGATTTTTCTTTTGAAGATGGTTTATGTCATATTAGCGAAAACCAGCGGGTTACGGCTGAAGGGAAAATGAGAGATGGTATTTATATACTGAGAACTACCGAAGTTTTTACTCATAAAATTCGTCATGTTGTACTGGTTTACAACTTGGAACTACAGCATCAATTCCATTGATTCTCAATCAGTGATTGATACATGTGTCGTGCCAATTATTTTTCCTCCCTTCGTTTTCTCCTTTTATTAACTTAATTACTCTATTCTTTCCTCCTTTATTAATGCTATTCTTCGTTCCCTCCTCCAGTATTTCTTCCCGTCGTAGGTCCTGAATAGACGTATGTTTTGATGAACACTTCCTGGCGCCTAGGTATCTCTATTCGCCTTTGTAAACGTGTCACCGACGTCCAAACTAATTAAATGTGTTCCAGCCCTAGCCCTGGGTTCGCGGCCAGCAGCCAAGGTATATTATAAATGCGACGATGACGTGCCTTTCAGCTAAGCGTCGTACTCTTTAGTGACTGGATGGTCTCTTCCTTTACTCCCGGATCAGGCTTCTAGTACGATTGCCAATTTGTGCTATTGACGCGTTGTTGTTTCCTTTATTCGGAAAATTGCATTTATTCCCCCCCGGAAAAGCTGAATAACATACACATAAGCACAAGTGGATTGACGCACAACTGACGAATTATATGACACATGTAGTGTCAAATTCCAATCCCCTTAACTGTCATCTAGCCGACACAAGGTGATTCTATAAATTTTAATTGAGTCAGGTCCCTAAATAGCAATTCCCCTTTCACTCCAAATACCCGAGTGTGAAAACCAAAATAATGTAATATTATCGAATCTGTCAATGTCTAAACAACATACAGGAACACGTCAATTTTTTCCTTACACTTGCGTACTGTAGGTATACCCTACAAATCCACCCTTTTCCGCTGCAAGAAGGTGGAGGTGGGTCGGTTAAGAATGATTTGACATATCAAACGCCTGGGCCCCATTTAGGATTTTTACCTGCGCCAGACTATAATTAATCTGACAGTGTACCTTCCGTTGTTTGCGAACAAATGACCGTATTTTCACAACATTTTCACATCAATGGAACTAGTCACATGGTTCGTAATAAAATTGCGAACGGAATCAGTACCGACGTGAGTCAAGAAGTACCTATATGTGTTGCTAATATATATGGGAAGATTGTAAGATCAGCTATTCCAATTGGAATAGCTGATCTTGCTTTAAAGTAAAGAGGTATTTAGCACATAGAGTACTTGATTTCGTTCATACAGATGTGTGCGGAAAGTTTCCCGCTAATATTAAAAATGGATCGTTATATTTCGTTAGAGTTATAAATCAATATATTTATGAACCCTCACGATACTCATGGGTGTACGCTGTCAATACCAAATCGGATGTATACAAGACATTTGTAACATGGACTACAATGGTTGTGAAGCAGAATGAAGAAGAACTGAACATTTTTCAATCTGACAATAGCGGGGAGTAAATATCAACTGAAATAAGTATATTCTTGGAAACACGTGGAATTGTACGTCTAATATCCACTCCAGAAAATTTGCAACAAAAAGGCGTATCAGAAATACTTAACATAACTCGTATATAATCAGTTTGCTCAATGTTACACCACAAGCAACTTCCTGAATCACTATGGAAAGAGGCTCTAAACGTTGCCGTGAACATACGAAACAGATTCGACACAAGGCAATTGACAGAAAAAACAACTCAGTACAAGGTTCTGTATAAGAAAACCCGAAATTTAAGAACCTACACGCATTCGGATGCGGATGCTGGTACACGGTGAGTGTTAAGATGAAGAAATAACTCGATTATAGAGTACAGGAAGCACTTTTAACTGGATAACGCGTGGATCCTGCCGATATAAATTATTGGATAAGAAATAACAAAAGGTTGCGGTATCACGAGATGTATGATTTGAAGGGACCTCCTAATCGAAAGGAGAAAGTAAATATGAAGAATTGACGGATGAATACAGTAAAAGGGAGAGTAAATCCTCAGAAATAGAATTGTCAGAACCCATTCCGAAAGAACCCATTCCAGAAGAAGAGAATCCAAAAGAAGGAGAATCAGACGATGTAGTTGATAAAACTTCAAGCAACACAGAGACTGTGGAAAACCTTCCAAGAAGTTTGAAACGGAAATCATCATTCCACATACTGCTTTGAAAGCCACATTCGCACTTGTATCATTGAAAAGGGTGACCTAAACTCCCACCAAGAAGCCACGAACAGTCCAGAGATGCGGAAGTGGACTGAGTAAATGAAGATAGAGTATTAATAACACATTAAAAACAAGACGTGGAAACTTGTACAACAACCCCTCTGAGCACGTGCCATTGAAACGGCATACCAATAATTTGATATCAAGCAAGTTGGTTTACAAAGTGACAGAAGAAACAATAATTGATGGAAGTATTTGAACCAGGTATATGGCGCGTTTAGTTGCACGTGGATTCTCTCAAATAGAACGTTTGGACTACTATGCGACTTTGAAATATGTAGTAAAATTCACATCAGTTAGAGTTCTTCTGTCCATAGTGGAAATCAACGACCTGGTATTTCACCAAGTGGATGTGGTTACAGCTTTTCTGAACGGTGAATTGGAAGAAGAAGTGTACATGGAAGAAACCTATGAATTAACGAGAGGAGATACTGTTAAGATTGTATATAGGCTTCGGTGCTGATTTTATGGACTGAATAAAGCACTGCACTAGAACGGACGGATTTATTTTGAAAAGGTTGAAAATGAAGCGAAATCCGACTGACGAATGTTGTACATACGACATGATTAACCAAAGGTACTAACCACAGCCCTCACTGTTGAGGATTTGGTGATGCGATGATGAAGTGAAAATATGGACCACGAAGGAAGATTTTTGCCGTCGATTCAGGATGAAGGATCTGGGTGAGTATGGAGTCATTCTTGGAATTCATGTCGATCGAAACCGTAAAAGGAGCACATTCAGTATGTACCAAACGCGTGATGCGGAGAAAATTATAAATTGTTTTGATATTTCAATAGAAAATGTCGAGGCTCTCGTTATCATCTTGAGTACTCAGTGATTTATGGTCCTTATTCTCCTTATCTAATATATTTGTGCAGGGTTCGATGTGTATGTCTTTGTTCTACTATGATATATGTTTAGTATTTCGTTTCAGCGCGTCTACGTCCTACCGGGTCCTTCAATTACTGGTCCCGATTTCTCTTTCTAATCCCTTATCTGGTCGTTGCCTTTATTATGATACTGTTGTTTCCCTCTCCTTTTTGATGTTCGCCATCTACTTATTTATTAAATTGGGCTTCCTCCGTTCGTAGCCTTCGTACATATTCCTCTCCTTTTCTTTGCTTGTTCTCTTTGGTAGGTGTTGGTTTCCTTGATTGTTGACTTGACTAAAATAATGTGGGTTTTACTGTTTTCGTTCCTTTACTACTTCACCGTATGGAGTGTTGCAGAGTATTTGAAACTGGATAGCACACCCCAATTATTGTATGCTATATCACTCCTGGTGTAGCGATCGTTTTACCTAGTAGCCGCACAGTGAGCTTGCTTGTTGGTGATTTTTTCTTCCTGGGATTTATCCTAGGTACAATTTATGGTGACCTCGTTTTCTGATCCGAGCCTGCCTTCTGGCGACGGCAAAATACTCTGATGGGAATTTGCTTTTGCTTTTATTAATCTGTGTCTTTGTGTTATTCCTTTCCTAGGCCGTTCTCCTTAGTTATTTATACTCCTTTTCTCAGTTTTTGGTCTGTCTTCTTATTTGACCTTTCTTCTAATTTATTGTATTTGTCAGTTTCTGACACGTGATGGATGTATTTTATTGATTACAGGTATCCTTCTATGCCGTAATGGGTGGGTCTGATTCTGTCATTACATAAATGAGACTCGTATATTGTTTCCTCTTGACTTCGTATGGTACCTTTTGATATCATTGTATTGAATGTTTCCGAACCTTTTTATCATTATCTGTATTCACTCTTGGATATGTGTGTGTGCGTCTTTATATTGCTAATTGTTATATCATATCCTCTTTTGACACACAAAGAAATGTGTATTAATACTCCGACGTTTCGGGTTTGTGTGTCGAAGTTCCAGTAGACGGCATTAATTTCGAAATGGTTGGTGGTGAGTGGTTTCCATAGGGAGAGGATCACCGAGAATTTGTTTTGTAAGCCCATTAGCGGGATTGAGGCGACCGGGGATCCAATTTAGGTGAGATACTTCCCCATTTTCATATGATTCCTTGAGAGCATATATGTCGATGTGAAGACGCTTTTCGCAGGTTCCGCTGTCTTTTGCGATGACATCAAAAAGCGTTTCGGGGAAGAGGAATTCGTTCATATTCAGTGTTTTCCCAGTATTTATTGTGTCATATCGCGAAGGAGATACGCGTGATCGAACGCTAGGACGAGGAAATGAACCTTGGTGGCGAGTACGGACCGGGTGACGCACTTGCAACGGTTTTAAGCGTAGTTGAAGATGTTGGCGTTTCCGATTACCTCCGCAAGTAGGATGAGATATCCAAGTTGACTGCGGTAGTTTCTTGCGTTAGCGAAGGAAGCGTCACTTATGACTATCAATTTAGGTGATGGTACGTCGAGCTTGTTGAAGGTTATACTGATTGACTTGGTGTCGTCTATTCTGGATATTATTTACTTGAGCGTTTTTATCTCGGCTGTTGTGGTGGGATACTTTCCGGGTGTGATGTGGTTTATCGCGGCGTAGACATCGAGGCGGGTGTATGCACCAAAGCATTGTGCGAGGGTGTCGAATAATATTGTCGACGCAAACAATTTGATCGCATAACCAGAAGGAGGAGGTGAGGTAGAGGAAACGGGTGACAAGAAAAGGGGGGAAATTAACATGCATGAATAATGAACGTTAAAATACAGCTCATACTCAATTAATCAGGGGGTAAACGTAGTGATACACATCAATTACACTACAGAGAAATTGCCAACAGGTGCCAAGGCGAAAACGGAAACAACACCTGTGAAATACAGTACACCTAGCGGAGATCAAAAAACACAGAGAAACCATCTAGCCCATTATCTACAGCTTGTACAACACGTATACAAACTAAGTATGCAATTAACCCAACAAAAAAGTCTATTGACACGTGTAGGAATCATCATGACGACGTGGGACCCGACAAACACACATTATGATATATAAGGCAGATCCCTTTTTAATGATCAAGAATAATAAAAAGAACACACAAATCTCAACCAACAACAAACATACATTCTAATCTACTTCGTCACGACCAAGACGAGCCGACTTTTACCATAAACACCAGCACGCCACCTCACTGAAAGGTGAGGATTTTAGCTTCGCTCGTTGAAGATTTACCTAAAGACCAACCGCGAGCAGGGTTGGCGGGTTTACTCGAATTAGAGTGAATACGGGTAGCCTAGTTTGTACGGAAGTGTTGGTAATTCAACACCCCAGGACAGGGACACCGAACGGAAGGCCGAATCGGCCAGCGAAACCGGAACCAGGAGTAGGGGATAATCACTACACACACTAAATAAAGTAGAAAGAAAAGGCTAAGTCAGACGGGCCAGAAGTTGAGGAAGAGGCTGCTAAGAGCGAGCAACGACCAGGCCGAATTTGGATACATACCACAGAGGGCGCGGTTGTCGACGAATGCTTCTTGGTCCTTGGGATGCTTGAGATTTATGATTTTGTCCTCTTCAGATATTTGGATGGCATTGTTGGGTCGTCTGTAGATGTTGAGGTCGTTGAATATGCGTCTTTGATCGCTA
This sequence comes from Odonthalia washingtoniensis, assembly GCA_032358235.1. Lineage (NCBI taxonomy): Eukaryota > Rhodophyta > Florideophyceae > Ceramiales > Rhodomelaceae > Odonthalia > Odonthalia washingtoniensis. The sequence continues at coordinate 16,488 of JAULBU010082234.1, read as the reverse complement.
AGGAAGGTTTGTCCATTCTTCTTCTTCATACTGAAGAAAATTTTCTGTACCAAGGGAAAGAGAGTAATCGAATTGAAGTGCTATGAGTCTATCCAATTCACAATCTTTGTGGTATACCAGTACAAAGGGATCCGCACGGATCTGTTTCATTTTTAGGGCCTGGAGGTGGTGCTTAAGGTATGTCAGGTGCCAGTACAGTCCTGATTTTGGTATACCGTAGAGTGGTTTTATCACTTTTAATACCATATCTGCGAGTAGGTTGAGTTTAGGTGGAGCTTCTATATATACTGATATTTCGAGATCTGTGCAGCTTCGTACACGGGCCTGTGTAATGTCCCTGGTGAAAACTTTCACGTCGGGGAAGGATGCAGCCAATGACAATACTAGCCTTTGAGAGTACCAGTGTATCCTTGGGGCTTTAGTGAAGATGGTGGTAGAGCCGATATCATTGTAGTTTTGAGCGACGGGGCAGCTTTTTCGTATTCTTACTGCCTCTACACGTTTGAGTTGATCGATAAATTGGCTTCCAAATATTTTAGTGCCATGGGGAATTGATTTTCTCGAAATTTGTTCGAAGGTGCCATTTTTTAATAGACCAGTCAGCTCTGTGTGTCTTGATTCATTGAAGTCTTGAGAGTTGTCAGTTAGCATTGATATGGTTTCTGTGTTGTTCCTTTTCTCATCGTCTACTAAGTACAGTTGGGACTTCATGCATAGGCGGACGCATGTAGATCGGAACAGTATGCGTGCGCGAGATGTTTGTACTACTAAGATCTTAGCATAAATGCTGATAAAACGGTGGGGGCCTCCAAGCTTTCCGTTGTGGTTCGGTATACCCAGACCTGTGCGCCGGCCGGGAGGTTTCGTAATCCGGCAGACTGTTCGACTCCACGGGGTCCGTGTCCATGTGATAGGCTGAAAGCAATTTTTCTCTTTGCTTGTTCCTTGACTGTTTTGTCCATGGCCTGATCAATCAATTTGGCACGTTGATGTTTGGTGGCTGCTGGATTTATTCGAACTGGTCTCGGTATTGCGCCGTAGACAAGGACCATCGGACAGAGTCATTATGGTCCCATTATTGAATTTACGGCGAACGTTGCCATGTAGAGGCAGTCCTAATTGGATGTTGTCTTATCCATATTGTCGCGGATTGTCATATATGCGCGTCTAAGAGGGGCATGGTACCTCTCTAAAGTTCCTATGGCTCCTGATGTCTATATCGGTGCTTCCTTGAGCGTTATTTCGTCCTCTAGGGCTAATTTTCGGAATTCTTTCAAAGTATAGTTGCTTCCTTGGTCGATGTCGAGAAAATCCGGTTGTTCACAATACACAGGGGTCTACATCATTATTTAATTTATGGCAAAAGTTGCGTGGTAGAGGCAGTCCTCATCGGATGTTGTCTTATCCATATTGTCGCTGATGGTCATGTATGCGCGTCTAAGAGGGGCATGGTACCTCTTTACAGTTCCTATGCCTCCTGATGTCTCGATCGCTGCTTCTTTGAGAGTTTTTGTCTTCTAGGCTTGACTTTTGGAATTCTTTCGAAGTATAGTTGCTTCCTTGGTAGACGTGGAGAAAATCCGGTGGTCCACAATACACGAGGGTACACATGCGGATAATGGCTTTCCATAATTCCCTTGCGAACTGCTTTCGTACAAACTGAGCTGCGGTAAAATGTGTTTCTTTGTCGACCATGTGTACCACGTCACCGCAATCGTAGTATCCCTGTCGGTATGAATGTTACGACCATGGAAGGAATGCCATTTATGTCATTGATGCCTGTATATCGGACATTTCGTCCTCAGCCATGTACAGAATGTCACTTCTCTTCATCGCCTTCTCCTTCTTTGATTATATCTTCTTCGCCCTCATCTACAGCATACAAAGTCTCCATCGAACATCTTAGAACGAATGCCAAATTATCCTTGGTCAGCATCGCAGTGTACTGCTTTTATTCGAGCTTCTGCATCGCTTCTTTCACTTCATCCTCTGAGTGTCTCTGTTTGACCAGAGGCCCTCCTTTCCGAATACCATAAAACTCTCTACTCCTCGCAACCATCGGGCGATGGACTTCTCCTCGGGCGATAGCCTCCTCTTCCTCCTCCACCTAGTGGTGATACCCTTCCATATTACTTCACTTGGCACCATGCATCGACTCCATAGTTTTATCCAGGCGTGTAATGGGCCGCACATCACTGGGATCGTTATATATATTACTCTGCATACCGGCCAGTTATGCCACCGCAATCCAGGAAGTGCATGGTATGTCATTTAAACTATTTGACACACGAATCAAAAGTTCCTGCGCGCCTCAAGTTAATCTTTCCTTGAGGAAATTCTGGGCCCTTGGTATGTATATTGATGTCATCAACTGGTCACGCAGGTATAGGTCGCCGTCATATAAGACGTGAAGCTCCTTATGGGCACTCATCACTTTAGATTGTCGAGAAAGTGACGAATGCATTCGTTTGCAACCTGATAACGGATGTACGGGAAAGAGGGAGGGAGATGTCAAAAAGGAAGAAAGCTCTACACATGCTGAGTGCCAGAAGGGGAAGCCGAAGAATTACATGTGTAATAATAACTCCTATGTGGCAAACGGCATATAGTGTCAAGTACACGTTGGTGTATGTGAGTTACAGTCAAGAAGGATTTATAATTTATCTTACACGTTTAGTACTAGCTTAGGAGAGTTGATCTACAGTATTATTGGGATACTTTACAAGTGGAGATAATTAAGTAACCCCATTATACTTACACTTTTTATTTGAATGTTACGTAAGTTGAGCATGCATGGAATGATAAGAGAAAAAGACACTACACGTGTATATCTTCTCGGCAATGACCAGGCACTTTCACATGTACTTAACCATGATGGAATCGATGATTCTCGGTCCGGCGAGAAAAAGGTAAGATTAAGTAAACATAACACTTTGCTCACGTATCAGAAGGGTTATCATACCAACCACCTCATCCAGGTTTATCAGGTAGTGCACCATCATTGTCACGACACGCACGGGCCTGAGTCGAAAGACAAGTCGTCGTAGCAACGTTCCACGGACCAGATGCTAGTCGCCAGATCAGGACTAGGGACACCAACGCTAATTACTGTGAGGAGTAGATTGTACGTGTGCAAATACGTTGAGTAGTTCAATCGTCAGCACGTATACATCATACGTTTGCCTCGAAACCACGTCACATCGTAAACCAAGGAGAGGGAGAATAAACAGGAGTTAAACTACAAGAAACGGGGACAAAGAAAGGTAATACTTAAGGATAATATTTGGAAGCGGGGACATTGGCGCACGACATAGATATAAAGCTACGATATACATTGATTTATGATGCGCCTTGATCGATATCCATCGCTGCAGTGATCCTTACCCCTTGCTAGTCCCTCAACAATCGAGTATGTTTTTTGCGGGAGCTGTACCATTTCTCAACAAGGCTACTGCATCTGGGAAGATATTGATTGTCTTGTTCTGTTTGTTGAATAATGACAGTGCGTTTCCTGTTATAATTATTTGGAGTGATTTACTATTTTAGATGAAGGTCAGCTCGCACATGAGCGCATATGTCTGGAATGATTCAAGAAGATCATCAAAATCTTCTTTATATCATCCGGTAAATTTGGCCTGTCATATGAATTCTCTTACTATCCTTTCAACCTCTCTCACCCTTTATGTCTCGAATTGGAGCTCCCCTTCTTTCTTGTCTGGATCATGTTCGTGTATTGAGGCGAGTTGGTATTCCATCTTCAGATATATATCCCCACCTCTCTCTGATTTCCCACCTTCTTTTTTATGATTCTCATCGGAAGAAGAACTCAAACTGTACTCGTCTCCGTGGTTGTGATCCATGCTTGCATGTTAGGAAGTCCTTGCCTTTTTTCCGATCATCGGCTATTCGTCTTGTGCGTCTTCGTTGGACCTTTCTACCATCGAGTATCTGAATATCTCCTTCAATTTCTTTCCCGGTGGGTGCTCCTCATTTCCGGTTTCGTTGCTCGTCTTTCCATTCTATACATTGCTGTTTGATGTAGAGTAACTATCCAAATATAGAACGCCAATGATTGCTTCATATGGAGATCAATTCCTATCTATTTTGATAAATTCCTCGTTTATCAGGAGGTCTCACTATTCTTGGAGCATGGGTTTCGTCCATGAAAGGATAGTGTCAGGCCAAAATAAAGTGATGAATAAGCCCAGAGGTGTTCCCCTTGCATAATTGTGCGAGAATATGCTATGAACAACTGTGTTGATTAATCCCGTAATGATTTGATGTAGGTCTAATGGGGTATTTCTTGAGTGCTATGGGGTCTAATGGGTCGGGGTCGTCATAAAAATTTGAAAAAAGGTGTTTCCCGCCATATGTCTTCCATGGTTGTTCCTTTTGTCCATTTTCTCCCACTTAAAAATCCAATTCTATAATTCAGAAATTGTATCATATCTCTTATCGGGCTCAGGAATTCGTATGCACTTGATTCTTCTCCGTCTGTATTTTGTTCTGCGGATGTAGCTCCACGTTCTGAGGGCATGAAATATTTTCCGGAACATAATTCAGGCCAGTGGCTGTCTCCGGAAGTCGTACTTGAAAGTTGCAGTTATAAATGTAGTTTCTTTCCAGGCTGGACCATTTTCCTCTTACTGCAGTACTTATCTTTTTCACGTGGAGGCAACTGGTCATGGACAGTTACCTCCTCCACGTGTTTAAAATCAATAGGTTTTTCTCCTTGGTTTCTAAACATTTTGATTGTACTGTCTACTTTTCAATATTTATTTCCAGTCCCGTTAGCCGACGTAGCGTGCATTTGGTCGCCTGAAGAGCCAAATGATTTGCTCGTCGTTGCAGACATCGAGGAACATATTCAATGTTTACCGAAGTGGATACCCAGCCTTGTTCGCGGCCGGCTGTTAGGGGTAACCTAACACGCGAAAGGCGTCCCACTTTTCGGTGATACTACGTGCTTTGTTGACGTGACAGTCGGGGGTTTGCCTGATTCGCTGCAGGAGAAACTCGGTATTTGGTTGATAGCTTGTAAGTTGATGCAGTCATCTTTATTGTTCTCCTCAAGCAATGAATTCATATTATATACGTCCAGACATGGTCCTTGTCTACATCGCAATGAGCAAATAACCACACGTGGTCGCCCACGTGAGCGGACAACAGTAGGGTACTATGCACAGTACCCTACTGTTGTCCAGTAGAGTATGTAATGCTTGCCTAGTATAGTCTACAAGTCTACTTATTCGATAACTGAATGCGATGTGCTTCTCAGAATATCGCGTACAGTACGTAATCATGTGTACTTCTCTCTGCTCGATATAATTACATTACTTTAGTATTATGACACTGTTTTATAGTGTCATATACAATCCTGCCACTGTCAGTGCCTTGTTGGACAGCGTAACCTACCCTAAAAATCATTCCTGCATCTCAGGGTACTTATCTGTACCTGAATTGTCCATTTTCCTCCTCTTCCTTCTCATTCTGTACGATTGGACGCTCATTCGAAATTCCAAACGAGGAGGAATCATGTATGCTGCACTATACTGTACAAAAAAATACCATCGTAACGAACGTGTATACCCACAGGTATTCGTATTTTCTGATCCTGATCCAAATTAATTATTTTGAAGCCTACTGGTTAACATACTGCTGGAATGAGAAACTAATTACACGTTTTGATTGACGATACTGATCTTGCCATTAGTATACATTTCCGATTCGACGAGGCGAGAGAGAAAAAAGAATAAATTCACGGACATTAAGGCCTCCTTATTTCCTGAACATAGACCAAGGAAGCAACAATAAGTCACAAGAATTCAAGTCAAATTCACATGCAGACAGTATAACCATCAGGTATAACCATCACGGAAGCGACGATCAAAAATCCGGGCTCTATGAAAACAGTTGAAAACTATCACGTACCGTTGAAATGAGCATACTCGACACTGTGGGAGACAAAACGACATCAAATGATGATTTCCTGATGAACGTTTGCTGACAACTGCACAATAGGACCGGAAGGGATTTTTTATATGCTTCTCGTGTCCCTATTTCACCTAATTAGTCAATATGAACGGCAGATGAGAGACCCGAGCCCCGACACACACACACTAGGTTGCGTAACACCAACTCTAGAGCAAAATGATCTCCACGTGCGTGCCACGTGACCGCATCACTTCAGCTGCAACCTGAGCTGAGAGAGAGGACACAGGCGTGACCGTAGATTGAATATCCCCATAAAGTAGCTTAATTGCGTTAGGACAGCCAATCGACAGCCTTTTTAGAACCGTGGAAACCCAATATCTCTACTAGTCGTCTAATTGCAAACCCCATTAACCTTACTTTACCTCTTTTCACACTCTTATCTTATCAACATCCTGCAGCTAGTGACTTTTTCGATAAAAATACACATGGTAGTGCCTGCTTTCTAAATTACCACCTCTGTGTGACAAATTGACATGATTGTCACTCAAGTGAAACTTACTCCATCACTGTAGGTCATACAAGGCCATTACACTGACAGTCTTCACGGGTTAATGTATCCTCCAAAGTTACTGTGAAATAGGTATGACATGAGTAGTCCACGTGTGAGACTTTATACAAAACGCCTCCATAATTCATTGCATACATACTTATAACAAGTTGCGTATGTATTAGAATTTGCGGCATTGCAGGTGAATTGTTATCTAAGCAGTTTTAATAACTATTCTGGTTTCTAGGCTCCTCTGTTCCTGTCCACCATTCGAAGCGTTGATTTCATTCACAGATCACTTCTTCTCACTTTTACCATGAGGTTGGAAATAAACTTCTCAACCGGGATCCCGACAGTACCCAGTACCACACCAGTGTGATATATGCCCAGTACACTGTATATTAGGTAGTATTGAAGCCACACCCAGTCTCAGCCCTGATACAAACCGAAATATCGCACACTTTCACCGAAGAATTGTACAAAACGCAATCGGGCTGCCTAATAAATGTTATTGGAGTTCATTCATTGTGTCAGTAAATTTGACAACATTTGGTATGTTTCTTAACTTTTTGGAGCCTGCCTTTCTTATGATCCATAATGTTAGGGCAAATGTCCGGTGGGTATGGGGGTGTACCTACCACAGCCCCCCGCACTATGAGTGTAGTGTACACGTGTGAAGAGTGGACGGAGAAACTGAGGTGGTGGCATCAGCGGGAGTCGAACCCGTGACAGCAGTGGTATTGATATGGGCACATAATCTGTTCGGCTACATGTCCGGTGTGTATGGTGGTGTACCTACCACAGCCCCCGCACTCTGAGTGAAGTGTACATGTGTGAAGAGTGGACGGAGCAACTGAGGTGGTAGCATTAGCTAGAGTCTAACCTGTGACCGCGGTGGTAGTGACCTGGGACCATATCCTGTTAGGCCACATGTCCGGTGTGTATGGTAGTGTACCTACCACACATAATATGGAAAGAAGGCCACATTTTCAGAAAATTCCAAAATGAAATGTTCCAATTGGAGGAAATCATTCTTTCGTTCCAGAAAAAGAAGCAGTGCCCAAGGCAAGGCTTGAACTCGCAACCTTCGGCCCATAAGACCAATGTTCTGGACGGAGAAACCGAAATTTCCTGATAAACCGATTGAGGTACATGGGTTATGGAACCTCGGTAGATGTTGATTTCTTTAAATTTTGAAAATTCAACGTTTTAGTCACTGAATGATTGCAAATCGTTACTAACGATCGTCAATCAGTCAGTGGCGAAAATTGACATTTATTACATTGGACAGGTGCTTCAATCTAAATTGTCTCCATTTTGGCAACTTCCAACTCCTACCGTCGTCATATTTCACCTGCCGCCACCACATCACCCCATACTTATCCTCATTGCAACTCAATCAACCGCTGGTACTCGACACCACCCTCGTCGAAATAACCAGAGTTTTCATATTACAACAAACTATTCCATTGCAAACTCAAGTCAATTATTTCGAGACGCTCTACCGCTTCCCTACATAGACCGCTTTTGGAAATTATTATTAGCTTCTCTCCACATATCCAAAATTTCAGGGATCACACGATCACGGACTGCATGATCGCGGACCCCTTCAAGGGAACAAGTTGTTCCACTATCCTGATCTCTGTGTAACTCCGTCATGATCCTCTCCGAGAGGACGGAGTCTGTTATTTTCATCACATATCCAGTTGTTTAATCATAACGTGGAAACACATAAGAAAATTCGCGGATTTTGGAATACCGCTCATGTTAATTGAATAGATGCGCATGGAGGCACACAATACGATTCCAAAATTCTCAGTGGAATTGTAAAATAATGCCTTCTTCATCATCTACATCAACGCCTCATCAATCTGTCATATATCGGACCGTTTACCCGATACTTTCGGCTAGTCAAATTTGGTGCCACTCTTCGGTGGAGTTTAATAACGAATCTGCACATATCTAGATAATACATGATCTGTAAAATGACTTGTTGAATGATTATTTTAACTTTAATGATTTTTCGGACTTCGCTATTTCTTTCAAAATATGCATGACTGGCATATCATCAACCATGGACTTGTCAATTGCACCAACCACCACCTCTCAAACTCTATACACCTTCCCAAGGTGATAGTTCCACTAGTTAGAACTGTCATAAAAATCTCAACCTTCCGATGTTATAACTTTATTATGAGCATGTTCGGCATATAGTAACACAGAAAATTTCCCTTTCTATGCCTTTAAAACATAACACATCTCCGAGATGTATAGTGTTCTCAGTCAGAACACTAGTTCTTTACGCTCCCATCTATTCCAAAGAAGAAACAGGTTCCCATAAAACCTAGACTATGAAACATTAGGCCGAACCTTAATTTCACCAGCTGCCTTTGTATCATCTTTCTGCCATTTACACCACTCGGAAACAGGATTCTGGCACTCAACATCAAACTTCCATAGGACAGAAACGGAATTCCATGGCTTCTGCACCATAAATAGACCAAAAGGACCCATTTTCATTACATCGTCAGTTCCATGCTAATCATGCCGATGTTTTCTTGTATTCCTCCTTCCAAATAAAATTCCCTAGTCCGCTCGGCATTAATGCATACCTTGTTTCATCAGACATATCCTACTCTTTTCCCAACTTGATCAATTGAATCCGGAAACTAAACCGTAAAAATGTTCCTCCATTTATATCGGTATTGTCTCCTGAACGGATATTGATCTAATTTCTCTCGCCGAAACATCTTTCTAAACCTGCTGGATCCACCAGTTTGATAAATATAATACACTGACACAGCCGCTTAACTAAAATTCAATATACTTCTGCTCATTAACACGCTTGTATATGTTCATCTATTATTACCTAATTATCTGTAAATATACAGTATACCCATTTATCTTTCATTTATATAACCCCGCTACTAGGAATTTTGCGCATCGTACAGGAATGTTAAATATCATTACCGTACCCTTGTGTCTAGTCGCTATATATGTATATAATTACCACTAGGCTCAGTTGGTATAGAAATATCTGCTCGAATATCTTTTCCAATAATTGCTCTGATTCATTTCGATCTTTCTATTCATTATTTTATAATGAAACTTTACCTCAACAAAGCTTCACTTCTTTTGTACGCACTGCATCTGTGCCACAATAAGATTCATAGTGATATTCATATCAACCTATTTTACCGCTGAAAATATCTTCTGCAGATCTGTAGCACAGTACTTATATGATATTAAATAAAATATTCTCTTCGAACAATCCTTTTTCGATCATGAAAAATCCAACGGCCCAACACGGTACAGGGGGCTACAACTTCTGTAGACATAAGAAGTTCATTTACAACAAGCATTTGCCCTATTGTTCACAGCATCTGGTCTAATCCCAATTTGTTCCGTTTCAAATAGTATATATATCGGAAGCTAGCTGTCGCTTCCCTGAAATAGGATGTTAGTTTCTGTTGGCCTGCAACGCAATATAACTCTGAATCTGGTCTACCCTCTCTTATACATGAAAATCAACCCTTTCTGCTACGCTGATATGTTTCTATTGGTTAGATTTCGTCCACTCCTGATACGTCCCACTTTTCATTGATGTAATTTCTTAAGATTTTAATGACTTCGTATCATATTTGCAGTCTTTGGTTGAAATATCCGTGTTGGGTTTAATGGGTTGCTCCGTTAATGAGATGCGCCTCACTTGAAAGGCGATTCGATGAGAACACCATTATCTACACACAGAGAGACGAAGGTTTTTAAAAATGGGGACTATAGAGCATGCATGGAACCAAACGGAAATTGTACCACTTTCATCTCGACATGTATATACATTGTTGCGCACATGTGCCAGTACCCTAATCCAAGTGTTGAAATAATCATCTCGTGTTCTCTGCTCTTAACCGAATGCGCACAGCGATATCACTACCTAACATATAATTATTGGTGTTATCTCAAGGAATGGGCATGCATCGGCGCACAGAGACCTTACTGAGTTGAACCATATCCTTACCATTAAGTACATTTATCTTTAATGGACTCTCCTTCTATTTCCACACTTTCTAAAAGTTCTTATTTACTTGTACAGTACCGCTGTGAAAAGTGCAATGTAAACAGTAGCCTACGTACATAAATATAGCAAAATTGCGGTATTTCTTCTTTAATGTAGCCAGTACGACACTGCTGTAATATGTGCACAGTGAACTGCACATTTGGTCGTGTTGGCACTGCACACTGGCACTGCACTGATAAAAAGAGAAATATGGCCCACATTCACCGAAGAAAAGTGAAAAACGCAATCGATCTAGCCTAATAAATGTTATTGGAGTTCATTTATTGTTTCAGTAAAATTGACAACATTAGTTATGTTTCCTAACTTTCTGGATCATGAATTTCTTATGATCCATGTCTAAATAGCAGCAGGAAAAAGAAAATAGCGTCGTTGACTAGGAATGAGGTGTGGAAACATGATTGGAGAGAGTGGGTAAGGTAAGAGAAAGGTCGGTTAGTTTGTTATATGTGCGATGCTGCGGTTCCTAGATCGGGTTTCCCTCCTCTAGTTAAATGGCTAGTTTAGAGTGCAATTCTGTCTTTCCAAATGATTCGTCTTTGTCTGGTTATGTCTGGCTACTTTATGCTTTCTCTTCCTCCTTAAATTGGAGTATAAATAGGATAAACTGTATCTTGGGTAATAAAAAGTAATATCAAATTAAACGAAACGTGTCATAGAATGCTGATAAGTTGGCGATAGTTCTAATCAAGTCGTTTGATCAAAGATCTTGAACTCGTATTGTTGTACACGTAATCTGTGGCAATTTTAGTTCCATGTACCATGATCTACAGTACGAATAGGTGGGTAGAACTTGCTTGACCGTATTCAATTACTGCATAGAATATACTGTAGTGTTGATGTCATTATTTTGTATTGTATGTCACCCTGTACAGTACTGGTGGTTATTGTATGATATGCTTTTTAATCTTCGTACAATTTCAAGTGGGTACACGTGCGATTATTCACTTGCTGTACGCTACATGTTTTTGCCGCCCATCCTATACGGCTTTTTTGTTAGGTAGTTTTATTTTCCTCAGTTCTCTTTTCATACGTTCGTCTTTCACCCCTTTTATCGTATCGTCGTCATTTTTTATCATACCATCGTTGTATTATCATCGTATTATCATCATATAAATTCATATTATTATCCTCTCTTCATCGTACCAGCATCGTCATATCAGAGTCGTTCTTTTTCATACCGTTATCATACCATAGTGATATTATCATCATAATATCATCGTCATTCTCATATTATCGTCATCATCGTATCATCATCATCCTTGTATCATAGTCATTATCGTATCATCGCCATCGTCATATTATCGTCATCCTTATGCGTACCTCTTTCAATCCATGTATCGAGTCACACAAACGACCCCGCCTTTCGAATCGACAGGACGATACGAAATTCAATCTTTTCTAAGTTTTGCGTGACGAAGTTGCCCATCCTTGCTGGTTGATCGTGAAGAAAATTTTGTAATGATGTTATACAAGGGCGAGGTTGTGGTGAGAACAAGTTCGGTATTGGAATAGTTTGGATTGGTATTGACGGGGATCCAATCTATAGGATCTAACTCGCCAAGATCGTAGTTGTGACGTAGAGCGAGGAAGTCAATGTGGAGGCGTCGTTCTGTTGTTTGAACGTCCTTCGCTACTTATTTGAATACGGTATTGCTATCTATTATAGCTTTAATTTTCACCGATCTCCCGAGGATTTCATCAGCCAGCTCCTTCACCGAGAAAGACTAGTGCCTGCAACTCGGCTGCCATAACTGACCGGGCCATTCGTCTGCATTGCTGCTACCATAATTAACTAAGTTCCCATTCCCAGCGTCATCAACCATCATGATAATGTAACCAAGTTAGATTTTAAGCCTATCAGAGTTTGCAAATGACGCGTTGGTCAATAAGACGAATCACATGGTATCCATGTCGAGGGGCACGAGGTTGAGTCCTTGTATGCTTGTTTTATGAAGGAACAGTGTGGCATTTTTGAGCATCTTTTATTATTCTTCTGTTGTTGGTGAGTTCTCGGATGCCACAAGTTTGACTATGGCGCAGATAGATGGAGGGACGTGCAACCCAATGTACTGGGATAGGGCTCTATGACTGTTGAAGGCGTTTGCGTTTCTGTGATTGAAAGTTTCCAAATTTTATCGACTTGGGTTATTGAGAAGCTGGAATCTTGTTAGTCGACTTAATCGTTGGTGTTGCGGATGATATTAATTCCATTGAAAGATGTCGGATCCCCCGTGATGTCTGCCCGTGGTATTACACCGAAATACATTCGATGCTTCTTGTTACAGGTTCAAGAAACTTTCCGTTCCAAATCCTAATGAGCAGTCGACTTGTAGGAGGATGAGACTTTCAAGCCCATTTTCAATCCTTTTGATGCGGACGCAAGGGTCGGCCTTCGCCCGTGCGGCTTTCGCCCGTGTCATGTCCGGAGTCTCGAGGTGTCGGGCTAGGTAAGTTAGGCACCAGTGGATCCCCGACTCTGGAATTTCATACAGAGGCATGAAGACTTTGAAGACGAATCCGGGAGGTAGGCCTACTTCTTTTGGGGCCCTGATGCATACACCTTTAGATTGGCGTGAGTCTGGAAATATGCTTGTTCGATGTCTCTGGTATAGGCACACACCTAGGGGAGTGAGGAAGCAAGAGGCAGTGAGACACGTTTGGAAAATCATTGCAATGTTAGTGCCTGTGTAGGGATGCAGGTGGCGTATTCATCGGCGTAATTTTGGACGAAGAGGCCGATATTCGTCTTGAGTCGATCACCAACGTTTTTAGCTCGTCCACAAATCTGGAACCGAATATTCGCTGCAGTCCGACGATCTATGATTCAGGGACAGAGTGAAATATGACGTCCTTTATGATGCCTTCCACTTACTTTTTTCTTGACTTAGTAAACGCCAGCTATTCCTTCGATCATTTCTTTACCTGCAAATTTCTTGGCATCCAGGTAAGAAGGATGTCAAGGGAATCGGTGGGCACGGGGCGGTGATGGAGAGACTTTCATCTAAATACTTTTCTTAGAATTAGGTATAGTCATCGATGTGAATTTTTGAATATTGAAGGATGAATGCCTATCCTTACTCAAACAGGTACATTATCGAAAACGATCTCGACATATCGTTAAAAGGAAAAGGAAAAATTCTCCATATGGGATCGTCCCGCCAGAACCTGTTTGAGAATTATTTCTTCATGCACATACGGACTGCAGTCTAGACCCCATTCGTTCTCTACACTCAAGACGAGCTGAAGAAGATTCATTGGATTCTCGGTCACCCATCAGTGCGTGCAGCACACCAACTCCTGAAGAGAGTAAACGACGGAACTTTGGACCGCAACATCGAGAAGGAATTAGACAAGATAGCCGAAGATTGTAAGGTATGTCAAAGCAACTCATCAAACCCCCGAAGATTGGAACTATCCATCGGCACAGAAGACTTCTGCTTCAACAACAGGGTTTATGTGGATACCATGTTCATAGAAGGGAGAGGGGTTATTCGCCTCGTAGATGAGTCCACTAATTTCACAGCCGCCGAGTTTTTGAAAGAGCAATCATCAACCACGATTATAAATTCCATCACCAGATTGTGATTTTTTACTTACATGGGAACCCCCGACTTTTTAGCGGTGGACCAGGGGACAACCTACATTTCGAAAGAGATGAAGGGAAACATAGCCGAGCAGGTTATCATCCTTGAAGAGAAGCCCATCGAGACCCGGGATTCCATCGGAGTCGTTGAGAGATACCACACCCCCTTTCGTAAGGAATACGTAAACATTCGGTAGGATATCAACAAGGACGTGGGTAATGATGCAGATTTTCTTCAAATGGCCGTGTTTTCAGTTAACGTAACAATGGGACCACAGGGACTGTTCCCAATGCCGCTGGTATTTGGTGCGCTACCACACCCAGCACGCTCATCATCGTCCCCGAAACAGGTTTAACGCGAAAAGACAATCTAAGACGCAAATATATTAGTGGAAAAAGAACAAGCAGCTCGAAGAATTTCGTTTGCACTTCAACATCCTGGTGGGCCCGTGGGCAAAGAGATCTCATAAAAGCGTGACTTACCATAAGAGTCTCCAGTCTTAGTATATAGAATGACAACAGTCACCACGCAGTGTCATATGTAATTATACTATCAAGAAAATTGACAAGTACCTCAACATCTCAACCCAAGTCAAGCGATCAATCTTATCCTTCCGTTTTGATGACGACGTATGCCCTTCGATTTGTAACGTATGTTTTATGCTAGCAACTCCAGAATCCATCACCAACATTAACATGAATTTAGACTTGGTAAACGTCACATCCCACTTCTTCTAGGACTGAACTTTTCAGATGTTAAACAACTTATGATTGATATTTTCAATAATAAACTGGCCAAGTGCATGGAATTCCAAGACAATGGTAGAGCCTATTATTTGGAAGAACGGGTTTTCTGTTGTTTCAAAGCGCATCTTCATACTTACAAACCAACCTTAACCCGATTTACTCCATTAAAATCTACTCCATATCAGGTGAATTACGACGTTTCACGGACAATTATTTCATCCGTCACAAGAGAAACTTTTCAATCTTCTACAGCGAACTAATATTTCATAGGCCGATCCCCAAAACCATTAAAATATTCAATGAGATCTCGGAGATGTGGGATACATGTCAATGGGTGAATTCAGCACCGCTGCGCTTCAGAATCATTTGGCTCTTACTCTGCACGCTTTAACGAGACGATGTTTTAGACATATTCTACATAATCAACAAGAAAAGAATAACACTATTCTTCATGTAGTCGATGAAGGTACACACTTCAGCAACGCCGTACGATTAAAAAACATGGACACCAATATAATCTGGCATTCATTGATAAAATTCTGTACAGTAATGTACACTGGTATGCCGAACAGGATCATTGTTGACCAGGGCTCTAATCTTGAAAATGCTTTTATGTGATTGAAAGCACTCGACGTAATAATGGTAGAAAAGACAGTCGTAGAAGCCCGTAACGGTCTGAGCATTTGTAAACTATCTCATGAACCTATACGGTCAACTGTATGAAAACGGTTTATGGAACACCCGAAGTCGGACTTTGATCTACTATTATCATTGGTAGTAAAAACCTTAAATGACACAGATTTGGCAGATGGTCTTGTTCCTTCCACCTTTGTCTTTGGGGAGTTCCCACCCATCATAATGCCATCAGAATATGGCAAGAGAATGACAACAGATGAAAGAGTAAAAGTTACTTTCATCGCTCGCAATGAAATGAAATTACGTATGGACAAAATTCGAATATCACAAGCGATGCGTCACAATGTACCTAAAGCAACAGACCAAGTATAGAATCCTGAAGGTCAAGTTCTCGTGTAGACTCCACACATTTTTGTTGGAGTAACCTTTTTATCCCGGAGAGAAAAAGGTTACTCCAACAAAAATGGAGGATATCTTGGTTCCGACAAAGTTGCTTCACCTGATCACCGAACGAAACTGGTTGAAGTTTTTGACCTTTCCAACTCTCGTTCCCAATCATACTCGATTGGACAACTCCAACTATATCATTCACCCTGCTCACTATCACAGTTCTTGTTCAGATAACTCAATTCAGCAATGCACCAATTTTTGTCTCCATCAATAAAAGGAGATATCTTTATGACTGAAATTCTTCCACTGAAAGATGGAAGAAGTTTCAAACCGGAGATGTATGCAGCAAGGAAGAAGGAGATTTGAAATCTCATTTGAAGAGGTACATTCAAAGTGGTTTTAAAAGAGGAGATCCATAAGCATACAAACATACTACCCGGCCGCTTCTAACTTGCTTGGAAATCTTCAATCGACGTAACAATTATCCAAAAAGAAATCTTCGTCGTAGGCGGCCACCGTGACAAATTAAAACACCTCACGATTTATACCTCCCAAAATCTACAGCCATCATAG
>JAULBU010082123.1:0-28181 GCA_032358235.1 Odonthalia washingtoniensis | reverse complement strand
ACTGAATCCGGAATCGGATTTGACAGCTGATGCCACAGTTACAACAGCAGCAGAGAGATTTGTAACGGCAATGGATGTATTAAAGGCAAGGAAGATGGTTGATATGTGGAAGACACCAAGTGGCCTTTCTCCTGTTAAAACCTTTCCAGACTACATTCTGCACTACTTTGGAACCATCTACAACGACTATACAATTTTCAAGAAGTGCAAGAATGTACCAATATCCCAATGGTATGTAAAGTACGTTTCAATGTTTCACATCTTGGATCCGAGGTGCTTGCTTAGATGCGAGGCTGGTTCTCTGTGTGTTTCGGTACGAAAATCAATAATTTGACACCGCGAAGCTGATCTCGGTGTTTTCAGTGAGGGGAGTTTCGGACTTAAGTAATCCATCGGTTTCTACTACCGAGCTCTGGTGTACACAGACTTGGGTGAAAAAGGTCAGCTTGCAAGAACATATGGTGAGGGCCTCCTGGAGGTAACGGTTAAAGACTTTGAAAAATGGGCTACGGAGATTGACGTAAAAGTGACACACGAGAAAGACGACCAGCATTCCGTTTGGGTTTTACCGCCACACTTCTGTGTAATGCGGTACATTAACGACAGTCGTTATGTACTGAGTGATTTGGACATGCAAAAGGCTAAAAATGGGGACATAAAACCAAGAACACCAAATTTGTCATGGAAGCTATTTTCAAAACCCAAAAAATCAACATCCTATTCCAACTATAGGATGTTGGGCATTGTGACTTCAAGGAACATAGCTGTTGGTGAATAACTCTACTTGGACTATGGTCGTGAGTATTTTTCACAATACGCGAAACACCAATTGTACTAGCCAAGGTAGATTGGACTTACTTCACATGTTTATAACAGTAACAATACATTTTCCGGCATCTTTCCAATAAATTTTTCTATATGATCAGATTTTCCATTTTTTCCATTTCACCTTACTGAGATTTTTCATCATTTTACTTCGTTGTTATGCATGCAATGTATTACTAAAAACTACTGCAGTACACAAAAGTTTAGTTTATGACAAATTATATTGAATATTTACGTTTTACAGTGTGTCACATAAATACTATTTCGTTTGTTTTCAAAGCCCACATCCATTCTTCGCATTTCCCGGAAAACTTTTATGAAATTAAAACTTTTTTGGCCCATACCATTCCCATTTAAGATAATATGCAGTTTTTTGGCACAAACTGCACATTACGTAGTCTACTACGGATGTTTCATACAGAAATCTCCATTTGGGCCCCATAAACCCAGTTCACACATAGAATACATTCGGAACTGCACCTCTTGGAAGCCAACATCCTTTTCCGAAGACACTGACGTATGAATGAATATTTGTGAATATGTTTGTTTTGTTTGATGGCCGTGATAAGCAACAATCGACATGACTCGTTTGTTTGGAGGATATGTTATTTTATCATTGGATTACTTTATTTTTTGGGATCATGTTACAACTTTTGTGTGGTGTTGATTCCTGTTGTGTGTGACAGTAGAATGTCACAAGCAAATGATGAAATGGAATTTTGTTAATATGTGCTAAATGACTTGATACTTGCGACGATAGGAGAAAGTCTCGCACCCTTTCGCGCTTTTGATCATACTTCATTAGATTGTGCAGGTATTGACTGATTATGAGTTATGCATTGTAGCAGAAATATGTGCCGTACCGGTAATAATGGTTTCGTTAATATATCTGATATGTTGTCAGTTGTAGAAACTCGTATGAGGTGGATGTGTTTTTGTGTGATATGTTAATGCAGATTGTGATTCTTTACATCAATTTGTTTCCTTCTCTTGGATTTGCCTGTATGTTTGTCAATTTCAATTACTCCATTGTTATCAACAAAGAAAGGGGTAAGTGATAATTTATTTTTGTAAGTCAGTTGTAGTCTGTGTAACCAAATTATTTCTTGATGAGCTTGTGATGCAGCGACATATTCAGCTTCACAGGTTCTGAGAGCAATTTTTTGTTGCTTTCTGGAGGACCAGTGTATAGGAATTCCATATGTTGTGTGAATCGAGGATGATGTTGATCTCCGATCTTTGGATTCAGCAAAGTCTGAGTCTGAGAATGATTGTAGTGGTTCATGTGACGAGTTGCTGAATAACAGACCATGTTGCGCTGTGCCGGTGAGGTATCTTGTGAGATTGTGCAGTAATTTGAGTTTTAAGATGAGTACATGTCGGTTTGTATATGAATCTAGCAAGTCTTCCTATTGCGAAGGAAATGTCAATTCTAGTACTGTCTGCTAGATATCTTATATCACCAATTGTTGACATATAGAGTTGTTTCTCTTGTTCTATTAGGAGCTTATCGTCTCTATTTTCATCAAAGTCAGGTTTGTGCGGCAGTGAGGTGCAACGAGGGTTGGAGGTTAGTTTCATTTGTGTTGCTACTTTTTTATTAGATTAGGCTGTGATAAATGGATGTCTCCATTCTTTATATAATTGATTCTCCATCCAAGAAACGTTGATGGCTGTCCAAGGTCTTTGACCTTGTATTTTTGCGGAGATGTGTCAGGAATTCTTCGAAGTCGGAGAGATTCAATGCTTTGATTAGGAAATCATCTATTGTTATAGAACTAATTATGATCCCGTTAGTGGTATGTTTCAGATAGACACATTAGTCTGCTGATGATTGGATTTGATAAACCGAAATTAAATGTGTGTGGAGGCCTGCAATGTATATATGGCAGGCATGTTTTGATCCATATAAATTCATACGAAGAATTCCTACGGGAAAATCTGGAAATGCGTATAAGCCATCAGCAAGTTGCATTTGTTTTACATAAACTGTATGATTTTGATCATATCGTTCATGTGTGAACGCTGAGGAAATATCGAAGGGACGGATTGGCTGATTGTGATATCTTGCATGGGCAAATAGTGCTCTTGAAGATGATTCTTCTGCGGAGTATGCGAAAGTAAAGGCAGGATTGTAGTGCACGGCTGGTTGCATTAAATTGTCTCGTATGGCGCATCTCGCCTTTCGTTCAATAATTGTGCCATCATCTTCCCTTTTGTAGCGATAGTTCATTTTTAATGATATGGGTTTGGATGTAAGGGTTTTGGGTATGTCGTTTTTTTGTATCCATTGGATCCCATTGTTGTCATTTAATTGTTGAATTTTATTGTCGTGTGCCGCTGCCCATTCAACAGCATCTGGATATTTTTGTGACTGAGATAGATTTTTGGGTGGAGGATAATCTGGTTGAATACATGTTGGTGTTTTGTGGTATTGATAATCTCTTAATGCGGTGCCAAATACGCGCGCTGGATCAAAGAGAGGGTGTGATGGGGTGAAGTCAGAAGATCTACATGTTGATACTTGCGATGTATCTGTTAATAAAATTGCAAGGTGGTCGGCTTTTGTGTTATATAAAAATTGAGCTGGTCTGGATCGAATGTCGAGATTTTTTTTGATGCTTGTGACGTAACGACTGTGCCAGTTGTGCCAAACGGTATAAAAAGGTAAGGTAGTTTTTATGTCGGTTTCCAGAGTGCTATGGGTGAGGTTTGAAGTTTTGAGTGCGGCATACGATGATATTTTTATGTGGCAGCCAAAATCCCAAAATCCCAAGAGTTGGGTGGAAGTTTTCTATGGGCCAAAGCTGCTCGTGCACCATTCATTACAATACGGTTTATCCGTTATGTACGATAGTTGGATTGAGGCTGGTGTGGGGTGATTGTTGATTGGTATATGCCATTTCATAATAGAAAAGATGTGATAATGCGTGATACGTATTCCCGCGCATTGTCCGAATGGAATCTTTCTGGTAATCTATTATGAATATGGGTCATATGGTTGATGGTTTCTGGTATTACCTGGGCCAATTGTGCCCTAGATTTTGTAGGCTTTGCAATGACATATTGTGATGCTCTATCAATGACAGTCACTATTTGTCGATGAAATCTACCGGACGGGGAATTGATGAGGCTCATGGTATCGCTCGCTATATGTTAGCCTGGAATTACATCAGATACGCTTCATTTTTGGTTAAAATCGCAAAATTTTCGGGATTTGTTATTTCGCGAACTGATACTAATGTTTCAGGTATTGCTGGGGTTGTCGCTGCCTACGTTGGTAGATACCCGTTGATTGATGGAATGTGGATATTTCCAGTATGCGTGATGGATTTGATTTATTAGTCGCTGTGATGTAAGTTAGTGGTGTGGTAAGTTTTATATGGATGTACCAGATAAAGGAGTGTGAGCTGGGGTGCGGCACTTTTGAGCAGGAGCGTACCATTTTGATGGTGTGTAAAATTTTTGTCAAACATGCAGGATTCCGGCTCATTGTTCCCTCCCCCTGAAGTGTATGGATAGGATGTATTAATTTGCATTAGTCTGGATTTCGTATGTGCATGTGCGCGGTCTTGGTTGGTGGGACGACGGTTTGTTGGACGGGAATAATGTGATCGCTGATTCGTAAGACCTTTTCGATCGCGGTATGTGTAGTTAGATTGGTTGATAATACGGTCATAGGTCGCAGTATGGAATTTACAACATGCATTGTTACTGGGTTTGTGTGTATGAATGGCATTATAATTGTTAATTGGTGTGTTTTGACAAAAAGGTGGGGATAATGATTTGAAAATGATGAAATTGTAGTTGATTTGGTATTGAGAGGGACGCATGTGATTTTTCTTGTATCGTATTCGATTCAATTGATTTGACTATCGTTTCGAGCGCTTGAATGGAGCGCGGCATATTGGACAGCTAAAGAGGGGTGATTTATGCATATGTATGATGCTGTCAGATTCCTTTCATAACTAATTCCATTGGTGTTGATTCATCATCAATATTATGGAATCTGGTAGCTATCATCGGAGTCCTCAATTTGTCATGTGCTTCAAAATATGCATCGGTTGTATCAAATTTGTTGAAGAATGTGTCGAATGCCTGCAATTCGAGTGAGTCATGGTCTGCTGGGGTTCGTTTGAAAATGTTTTGCTGTACTCTATTTATTATAAGACATGCATTAATAGGTGTGTCTGGTGTAATAATGGCTGTGGAGATGTTCGGAGAGATAGACAAGTAATACACTTGTGAGTGCAGTTACTTTCCTATGATTTGTTTCTTCAAATACGTTGTTTAGATTTTCTATGTGTGGAGTGATTTGTAGGGTCTCTTATTCGCATCGTATGGCGTGGAGCCATGTTTCTATATTGTCTTTGTTGGGCGTGGGTATTGTAGGCTAGTGTGCCAGTATGGTATTAAAATTTGTCATATTGTTTGTTCGTATTCGCTCTTTGTTTGTGATAGTAAAAACGATTTGTTCTATGTAATATTTACAAATTGATAAATTTACGTGATCTAATATATCATGCCGTTTTTCCGATATTGGTTAATGAAATGTGTAATTGTTGCATTTAGATATATTTATAATGTTCTGGTAGATGGGTTTGGGTTTTGGTATAGTCGATAATTTTGGATTGTATCTTGAATATGTGTAGTGAATGTATATGCATATATGGTGAATGTTTCTTCAGTTGTATTTAAGGTAAAAGAAATCTATGGATTAGTATTAGTACACAATGGATCTTGATTGTTAGTATCATGAGTTAACTGTAGCTATAGATGTGTGTCATGAGGTAAAGATACCTATGGATTAGAATAGCATGTTGTAATAATTCGTAATTATTGACTATTAGAAAGTAATTGTCTTGTGTAAGGGCCCATAAACTGTGGTGTGACGAGAACAGTGAAGAGAGAGAAACGTCTCATGATTCTGTCTTCACGATCTGATGCTTTTAATACTGTTAATGGTTAAAACATGAGGAACGTATAACTTGTCATACGTGTGTAGGTCTGTCAGGATGTGATAACTTTCGTTGTTATTGTCGTGGAAAAATGTTTTTGTGCTTTTTGAAAAAAGGTACCCCGTGAAAAGAAAACCCCTTGTTCTTTTCAGCAGTGTTTATTGACATAACTCATTTATAAAAAGGAATTGCGGCAGCATTGTGGCACAAACTGTATACATTGTAATGTGAATACATTGTAATGTGAGGTTCTATACAATCCGTTCTACACATTTGTGCAGTTATGGCATTGTAGCCCAGTGGACAAATTACCAGATTGAAACGGAGAGGTCGTCAGTTCGAACGTCAGTTCGAAGTGAGTTCAAACGTCAGTTCGAACCTTACACTGACACTTCCATTAATCATTGTGAGACATTCTCTTCTCACTACACGTGACATACACACCGACATGTGCCACGTTACACGTTCCCTTTTCCCCCTCACACTTTCACGCATATAAAACTGCTCAATGATAGAATTAATCTAAGCATCAGATTCCTTCCTATCATATACATTGCCACAGCACCATAGGTTATGGGCCTATATACTCCTACTACTGCCATCGCACATATAATAACATCGAGTATTCTGCCTTTATTCATATCAATAAACCCCTGTTGAAACTCCTATCAATCACCCCTTGCTAAAACTCCTGTTAACCCCTGTTAACGAATCAAAACGCCCATCTGCGTTTATTACTCCCTATTCCCTTCGTTAACCCCTGTTAATTCCCAACAAATGACCGCCCAACCACCCGCAATGCCGACCCATAATCCAACGATCCCCTAATTGGATCCGGACAACATCATCCCATGGATTATGGCGGTCCAATGCGAAGCCGACACACTACATATCACTCCTCAGATTGAGGATATCAATTACACCTTCGACCCAGTGCACCACCCCTCAGTTAGTGCCCTCACCAATGTTATAATCTCATCCCTCCCGAAGGCTGTCGCATCAGCCGTTCTTACGCTTGGCACTCCACGCAACCCTTGCCTCATCATCTCGAGAGTTCAGCAAAAATTGGAGCGCACATCTGTTGCTGACCACGACACTCTTCATACCAAAGCATAGAACACCCTGATCGCCAACTATGAATCGGCACAGGACTACCTCGATGCCCACCTAAATATTTGCGCCCAGATGTCTGTCGCACGATATGCGGGCATCGAGAATTAACAAGTCACAATCAAATTCATTATAAAAGGCCTCAAGCACCACCCGACGTTTCCTAACATTACACCCTTCTGGCTCCTGCACATGCCAAAGACAATTCAATAACTCCAAACCACAATAGAGTCATTGACTCAAAACTCCATCCACACCGCCTCTCTCCACTTCTCTTTTCCTACCGTTCCCATACCTTCACACTCATCTTCCACCACCCCACCCGATCATTCGCATCGAATCCCCACGAAATTCTGACACTTCCACGCGGCACGAGAGGGGCGCCTCTTCAACCATTCTGACCGTGAATGTCGCAACTCACCCAACCCACTCGGTGTCAATTAAAGTCCTCCTATTCCTTCTCCCCATCACCACAAACCGCCTAAACCCAATATACACCGCCATCGCCCACAAGCCCCTGCACATGCAAGAGCTGTGCGCGTCAGATGATAATAGCCAATACGTCAACCCTTCTGGTACTGTAATCGATGCCCCGTACTTTTCTAGTGACGACGAACCACATAATGACTGTAAGTCAATTTCAGACAGCGCTGCACATCCCACACATACCCCCTTTCCTGGCCCTCACATGCACATTCTAGCAACGCCTCACCATTTCCTCACTTCCACCTCCTCCCAAACATTAATTACTCACTCTGGTACTCTTCGTTCGCCTACCACCAATAGTTATGTATCCACTCAGGCCATCCTGGAACCTAATTATCTCCAACACGCTCATATCCGTGCATGAACTGGCAAAACCAGGAAAGACAGTCGTCTTCACCAAGCATCACGCCTACCTCCTTCCTCGACAATTGCTAAATAATGCAGATCTGCCCCACCCTATCACCAAATGAAAATCGTCATCATACATCTTAATTCCTCTTAAAACAAATTCCCCACCCGCTTCCGCATGCATTAAATATATCCAAGATACACAACCCCTCCCCCCGTCATCATCTTTCTCTTCATCTCCACCACAATCAAGCTCTCCGCCGTTCCACGGATTACAACCCGCATCGACCAGTCCATCACCTACACAATCATCAAGCAAAACAAATGCCACCCCAACCTCGTCTTTTCTTCCACGTCTGATCGCCACCATGCCCAACTTCGTCCCATCCCCATCCCTGTCATATTCCACTATTGCCCTCCACTTGGCATTCAACCATGCTCCTGTTTCTCCACTCTGCGTCATCATACAATCCGGTTTGTATCCTGCCCTCTCCAACATCAAAATACCAGCGCACGAATTCATCACGTGTTCCGGCTGTGTCCACGGAAAGGCAGCATAACACCCGCATCGTCCCTCCTCCGAATCCAAAACGCCACCTGGAAATTCAATCTTCAGCGATACGATCGGCCCAATTTCTTCACCATCTGGCCGTTCCCACCGCCACGTATTCACCTTCCTTGACAAATCCTCCCGATACCTCATATCTATCCCCATACACTCCCGTGCATATCTCGCTACTGTAATTCCTTCCACAATGAATTACATCACACTCATACATGGTAAATCCGTAGACCTCTTCCACAGTGATAACGCGAGATAATACACATCTCACACCATAAATTCATTCCAAACGAACACTGGAATAATTCAGACAACCATCTACCCCCACCAGCCACAATCCAACAGCAAAGCAGAGCGAATTAAGAAAAAAATCCTCAACGCAGCGCGTTCGTGCCTCTCCCACAGTCGTCTCCTCCCCTCCCCCCACTTTTTAAGATTACGCCATTCTCGACGCCACCTTCAAATACAACCACAAACGACATATCTCAACCAAAAAACCGCCAATATCACTTTGGCAACCCACCACTCCCTTCCCTATTCTCTTCCTACCTTTCGGCACCATCGGATCTATTGTTGATCCCTCAGCCTCCAAAAAGCACGCATCGCGCTCCTGCCCTGTGCGCTTCCTGCACAATCTCAGTCATTCCGACTTGAAAGTCCTTTTCCCCGACACGAATCGAGAATCCATCTGCTGATATGTTGACTTTCCGAGTTACAATCCATCCTTTTATCCATCATTCATCGCTGGATCTGCCTTCAAAATCCATCACCGTCACCCCGCTCCCTCCACAATTCTAACGACAACACCATCCCCTCAATCATTCAAGAAAATGACCAAATACCCGATTCCCAAGCCTGGTCCACCGCTCACGACTATGAAATTCGGCAGCTTAATACTAACAACGCCATCAAATGGATCCATTCCGATGACACTCAGGCCGACATCAAGTCAAAACAACCCATTCGCCTATCAATGAAGTATCGTTGTAAAATCAACGAAAACTATATATCACGCAAAGCCCGCTGCACCATCCGTGGTAACATGATGAAACCAAAGGTGCACTGCGATCCCGCAAACATTACAGCACGCACCGCTGAGAAATACTCATCACGATTCATCTTCGCATATGCCAATCACAACCACCACCAAATCTCACACTTCGACATCTCTTCAGCTTTCACGCATGATCCTTACGACCCTCACCACACTGTCTACGTCCACCAATTTCCACTCTCCGACGGCAATTACGCCGCCCCTAATTGTACTTATAGTATTCTTACGATGAACCTTTACGGATCCAAGCCAGCGGGTAACATCTATCTAACAGCCCTCCACCATCACCTCTCCTCCGCCAACTACAGGCAATCTGAAGCCGACCCATGCATCTATTACAAGCACACCGAAAATGGATACATCATCATCTCAATTACCATCGACGACTTCCTCATCACCGCTCCATCCCAATCAGACATCTCTCCATTCCACCATCATCTCCAAAAGCAATACAGTGTCAAACACCTCGGCAAATCCACAAAATTCCTAGGATGGTCAATCACCTATGACAACCACAACAACAGCACACTATCTTAGCCACACCTCACCGCAAAAGTCATTGAAAAATTGAACCTCACGAACTGCAATCATCGTAAAACGCCGCTTCCCCACAAAGCGGACTTCGATGAGCAATCTGAAAAACCACCCTATCAGCAAATGATCAACAACTATACATCAGCTGTCTCGGTGATATCAGATACTTAGATGATGGCACCCGTATCGACATCTCCTTTGCAACAGGTAAACTTGCCAGATTCATCTCCAAACCTACCACATCCCACTTCACACTCCTCAAACATCTCGCACGATATCTCAGTGGAACGATGCACGCTGGCCCTACCTACAGAAAATATTTATCAGAACCCCTCCAATGCTACACAGATTCTTATTTCGCTGAATCCGAATGAGATAACGACTGATGCTGATGTCGATCGAAAATCGACATCAGCAGCAGTCGTTATCTCATTCGGATCACCAATTCATTGGTTTTCGAGGAAACAAAGTACAGTAGCCCTCAGCACGTCTGAGGCTGAATATGTGGCTGCTTCTTAAGCCCCCCAAGACGTCCTATGGCTCAGGCGTCTATTATCCGAAGTCCAATCCTCGCAAATCCCTCCCACACCTTTCCACATTGACAACAACAGCGTCATTGCTATCGCATCCCACACCGGGAAAACTAAAGAACGCAAACACATGGATATTAAACATCATCACTTACATCACCATTTCCAAGCCAAAACCATCACCATGCATCACGCCCCATCTGCTGATAACCTCTCTGACATCCTGACCAAGCCTCTCTTACCCCACCGGCACCTGCACCTTGCTCAAGCCTTACAATCGCGCACAATCTCCACCGCTATCCGCACCACACCCCTGCCACCAGCAATTACACAATCACCATCATCACCCCATCACGCCGAGCACAACGGTGTGTAAGACATTCTCTCTCTTTTTATCCTACTCGACGCACTGATCTTCCTATTCTGCCATTGGCTCAAACACGCTCTCATTTCTACGTTTACACCTCCCATTTTTTACTCAAACACTTTCCTTTTTATGAGACATTCTCTCCTCACTACACGTGACACACACACCGACATCTGCCACGTTACACGTTCCCTTTTTCCACTCACACTTTCATGCATATAAAACTGCTCAATGATAGAAGGAATCTAAGCATCAAATTCCTTCATATCATAGACATTGTCACATCTCCATAATCATTCTTTCATAATTAGCTGTAGAATGAAAGACAAAGAATTCTTTTTCGTATTGTGCGTTGTACCCACAATAATTACGTTACAGCGTGAGACAGAAGAGGACTTGGCAAGAATTGGTACTCAGGAGAAAGTCTCACAATAGAGATATTACGCCGTCAAATTTCTGAAATTAAACCGCAAAAAATCCGAAAGAAAAATTACAGTGTCGAAAATGTTGCAGAATTCTGCAACTGGTCGTGAGCGATGATACAGAAATCGGACTGTTAAGTGAAGTTGAAACTGGAACGATTCTTAAATACGTGTATGGTCAATACCTGTGGAAAGTCTTTCGCGGAAAACATGGCAAACAGAAACATCTTGATAAGGAAGCCACGACGAAACTGCAAAATCCATCTCCTTCAAAGCATTCATACACAATACACGACATGAATTCAACCAAAGGCAGCCTAGACTCGACAAAGATATCAGGTGCGAACCCAAGTAGCTCTCACGGTTCTTCTCCCCCTCCTTCCCCATTCTGTTACGCTCTACAACCTCCAACAGTACCGATACCTACAACAACTAGTATAACGTCCCCTCCTACAAACCTTTACGAAAACTCTTCGTCCTCTTCCGCAAGAATTGGGCCAATGATGCACAAATATTCGCACACAGGACGCCGTCCAAAGTTTATCCCGGACGACGACCTAATTCTTGTCCGGGAAGTGGCCGCTGCCAAAGCCCATGTAGCTCCAAATGGAGCAACCAAGGAGCGGTTTGAGACTGCAGCGAATAAATCCAATGCAACGCGCCGACTATCTTATGAGGTTACATGGATTAGTATCCAGGATAGATATAAACGAATTCAAACACGATTCGATGAACGTGACAGTTTGAAGGTCTGATGAGTGTAGTTGGTGGTGATGTGGAGGAGATGAAGGTGCCTCTTAGTTCAATGAAGGAAGCTTCACAAGATTTATGGAACAACAGAAACGCATCTCGAAAAGAGGCTCAAGACCACCAATTAGAAAAGGAGCGACTTGGTGCAATAGTTCAGGCGAAATCTTTATCCCGTAGAAGATCGAGCATAGCAATAGATGTGGATGGAGGGAAAATGATATAAAGTGGAAGTTCCGAAGATGGGAAGCCAGTTAAGAGGAGGGGAGAGAAACTAAATCATCGTGACTCATTTTTAGATCCTTTTGCTGATGATATTACAGTATTCACTTCTACACTTAAAAATGTTGACGAAACACGGTTATATTTAGAAGAACGTCGTTTGAATAGTGAGAAAGAAGACCGCAAGCGTGAAAGGGAAGACCGTGAGCATGATAAGGAAGAACGATGTTTGGAAAGGGAGGAAAATAATAGAATAGAAGTGGAGAAGTGGAAGATAATGATGGACGCCTTTAATAATCGTTAGAGCCTATGATGGTAAGTAATTAATTTATCCTCTCCATGACAAGAATTCATCCAAGCTTTGTGATGTACATTGAAAGTACTGCGAAGTCTCATTTGGATACATGCAGTTTCTTATATTACAAAGAACCATTCCGGAAAAATAAAGAGCAGCACTTGGTGCGTGAAGAATACGAATCTTCCTCTTATAGTCCATTTTTGTCCAAAAAATTTCAATTTCCTTGAACATCCATTCTACGGTCACCTTACTCTTTGACATATCCATGTTAAAATCCGTCTCGTTTTCGTTAAGATGAGCATCCTGCTACGGTACCTCTAGATAAACCCTCCCAGTTTAACCACTGTCACCGTACAGACAGTATTGCATATTTTGTGCGAAAAAACAATCCTCTTACTGTGAGTCGAGTTCCGACCTAGAGTAGAGTGTCCAATCATGTCGGCGTCCCTCTATTGGTCCATGACATTCAAGAAACATACCGTCTGGAGTCTTGAGTCTTAACTTCTTGAAACTTTAGTGCGTGGGTTCTTTCATGACCATTATACACAACGTTCTGCATTCCATGATCCGAAGGTCTTGCAATCTTCAAAACGGTACCATCAATAAACCCAATACAGTTGTTCAAACACCCTGATGTCATATATATTGAATTTGGGTACTCCTCTGCCTTTCTACTTATAAATTCTGCTGATAAATGGCTAGTCAAGAGAGATATAGACGTGCATCTAGAAAAGTCTCTATGCCCTCCCAGAAAATCTCCGAAAGTTGCGATCCATGTTTTCCAAATCGGACCTCAATGTCCCTCCAACGACAAGTACTTGCCATCCTTCGCAGAATTACACATGTAGAAATCAAAGGAGTTACAGAGTACCTGTTTCTAGTTGTGTGACTTTGTGCATCTGGCCATGCGAACGCTTCCACAACTTGTGGTATGTCTGATTTTCTGAATCGGAACTGGAAAACGCAATCTGATTTGTTTAATTCATTGAAGTTGAATGCATAATTTGATAAGCCAAAAATTTTAGTGCTATCTAGATGGACACTATGGTCCGCTCTCGCGTGAATATATGCTCTGAAGCTTGTTGAAAGTAGTTCCGAGGACACATTTCCCTGCGTAGACCGTCTTTAAATTAGTTTGAAAAGTATTCGTCGCCAGTACATAACACATCTTTTGCTAACTGATTCCGTATGTGCTCTTTGTGATCCTTTTTAAAACTTCATGCCTTGATGTTGTTCTGTTTTGGTTGAATTTCGACATGTGGGAACTGGTCAATTAAAGTTTTGACTAGGAGGACCATCTAATACTCCCAAAGTCGTCATATGTTTTGCGTAATCCAAATTCTGTAATATAAGTTAAAAAGAATAAAATGTATTCTTAAAAAATGCTTACAGTATTTTTGCAGTATAATTGCAGGTTTTTTCGTAGGCGTAATACAACTAATATCCCTAATGCCTGGTTCGAAGGATCCATATATGGAACCCAATATTGTTGAGGCCACTAGTTCCTCAAAAATAAATATTTTTACATTTCGACTTGACACCCTTTCAAATTGAGAGTTGTACTACACGTGTTCAAACTTTCAGCTTCATAGAATGAATGTGTAAAACATGACAGGGGTACGAATGTAAGGCGATCGGAATAATTTAAAGGTGTTCAAAACCAGTTAGGTTCCATATATGGCTCCCACAATAAACTTTTTTATTGATTTTTCTATTAAAAACAAGGGCCAACTGCAAAAAAATCATTCAACTAAGGCGAGCTCTGCGGGATGCACGGGGAGAATTTTCCAATCCGTCATCACTATCGGTGTCATTTGATGGTGGCTCAGCATCAATTTTCACGTCCCTTCGACTTCATGTTCATCATCTTCATTTGATCTATACGGCTCTGGAGTTTGACGAAGTCTCAATTCCTGACGTCTATGCCATAGGGCCCAACAACTCTTGCGAAGCCCAGTATATGTCCGAACACACAAGTTTGTGGAACACAGATTTCAAGAAAATGTAGTACGATGTCCACGCCACGGCATAACCCCATCCATTTCTTTCTTATGTTGACCACAAAGAGCACAGTATCCATATCTGCCCTGTACTGGCCTATGTCCTGGGACAGAAGTACGCAGCAAAAGTCCATCTGAACTGTTAAAAAACGTCAAACTATTTCTTTTACGTTTCTTTTCCAGCATTATCACTATATTTCTTTCATCATTACCAATCTCAACAACATCTTGTGTTTCTTCTGATAATGAGAGAGTCTGCGCATACGATAGTAGCTCCTGCGATGCGTCAAACATATAGTCCACAGTCGATTGTACTTTTTTAGTGCGTTTTGATACTTGTTGATTCCTTTGAACTTGTCAGGGGATGACAAAAGGTCACGACGACTAAACATTTTCCAAGAAATAAACGCATTAACGCACACCGTTTTGATAATTTGGGAAACCAGTTTCTGTTCCTGAAAATGAGATGTTGAGACACGTAAAATTGCTCCTTGTTTGGTTGTGCCGTCAACACCTGCCTTTGTTTTAGAGTGGAATGATTGCGTTGCATACTTAAAAAGTTTCAATGGTACGAATGGACCATTTTCTTTTACATGTTCATTTATTATGAACCAGAATCTATGTCGATATTTTATCATGTCCATAATATTAGCGGGAACAAATGGCGGTATTATTGCGGGCCCTTCGTATGTCCAACTCAAAATTAATCCGCTACTGAATAAATTGCAGTTAATGTAACACTCAATAGATGTTCAGAACAGTGTGCAACAATCGTATAGATTATACCAGTTTCTGATGCTAACACGAAGACAGTATACTTTATTCTGAGCACAGAAACCTGTTCAAACACTTGATAGATGTACTCTTTTGGAATATACTTTTCTGATTTCTCGTCTCCAAATTCATATAAAACCACATTTTCAGACGCAACATGTAGTACATTACCAAATGTTACAGCAGCTACTTTTGTCTTAATTTCTACTGAACATAACCAAAACTTTTCACCATCCAAATCAATGTCTCCATCACCATCTAGAATCAATCAATGATCGAACCCGGCGGATATGATGGCTATTCCGTCTGGGGAGCATGCGAGATACGGATGATCATTTCTTCCTAACATCCCAACATCAAAGACAGCTTCAATGAAATCACGATTACGTATCGATCGCATAACGGCATTTTCATTTGAACTCCCACGCGTCATTTCCTCCGTCGATAATTTCTTTGAAACCCAACTGCCGGAAAAAATTGTGAACCAGTTAGGTGATGTTCTTGAGTTCAAAGTAGCATCTTCAGTAGCCGCAATGCCACTTGATATTTTAAAAGTATTACTTGAGGACAGAATGATACCAGCATTGGTTCCAGTTATTCTGAACTTTCGTAAGGCGAACCAATCTGCACAGCGTTGTCCTTCTGTTAGAACAGAACATCTCTCCTTTATCCAGTTTACGCACGCACTGCGAGCGCCATCTTTGTAGACATCATCTGAAATTTTCTTTGTGAAAAGCGAGAAAATTGACGTGTTGATCGGTTTCGGAACAGCAACCCAGGTGTTTAAATTTCTGGATATTCCTTCGGGTACGACATACATGAAACGAAGGAGTTTTGATAGCTTGTCAGTACCATGTTCGCGTATTGCTACAGCTGTCATTCTTCTCTGCTCTGTCATAGTTTCGAGCCCAGAAACTAATTTTGTAGCAATAAAAGCTGAAGGGGA
Organism: Odonthalia washingtoniensis; assembly: GCA_032358235.1. NCBI lineage: Eukaryota > Rhodophyta > Florideophyceae > Ceramiales > Rhodomelaceae > Odonthalia > Odonthalia washingtoniensis. The sequence goes on along the minus strand of JAULBU010082123.1, from coordinate 11,998 downwards.
AAGATCAGGACTATCATTAATAACGAAAAACGATCTCCTATCGAGATGATCGTAACTTACATTGCTGACGGACATCATATGTCCATTCTCTGTATCGTCCTGTATTTCGTCGTACTCCTCTTCTTCATAGTCATCATCTCGAGTAGGTTTTAAGTATAATTCCGCAACAAAGAGATATACACGAAGTAAGTGGTCAGGTATTACAAACAGAGAACCCAGACCAAATTCATATATTAGTTCAATGAAGGATTGTTTTCCATAACCTCTATCAGCTGTCATGACAAAGCTATTTAATGCTTCCTCTCCCCTTCTATCGAGCAAATTCGTGAGCATTTTTCGAACAGAATCTATATGTTTCTCACCTCTACGGCGGAATCGGACCGCTAAAGTGATTCTTGAAAATTCATCTACAATATAATTTTCTGAATGACCCTCCCGGTTCTCCTTACGGGCATTCAATGATTTCACTTGAATATCAAGTGCACGTGTGCAAAATAGGTCATCTTCGAGCGTGCTGAAGAGATTCAATGGAGAAAAGAAAACTTTACGTGTCTCCCTGAATGCAACGGACTAAAATACCGATAGTAACCTTGTCTGATCACGCAGTGATTTCCACTGTAAACCCCCGCTATTCCCTCTTCGAGTTGCTGGGTACGCCAAGATATGTTCCAAAATCCGTCTCATCTTTTCCACACGCGGTACGTTTGATCCAGAATTACCCAACACATGTAATGTCTGCTCAAAACTAAGCCCCCTTGTGTGAAAACAAATTATAATGGCTACAAACTGATACATTTCACAAAGCATGACCAAATCTGCGTTATGTTATATCAGTCTTATACTCTCGTTCATCCATTCTAACAACTGTTTCAGTAAACAGTCAATAAGTAGAATAATAAAATCATCCCATCTCTATTAAGTTCTCTTACTCACATCTCAACGTCAATATTATCCACACCTGAAAGAAAACAAATTCTTGCTCTCTCATTAAACACATTATCTGTAAACACATACTCGTATACAATTGATTTACATGTTGTGTTTTGAATGTTCCAAACAACAGTTGGAAATCTATTCCTATCCACGGAAGACCGACCATTCTCTCTTGTCCTTATTATATTTTTCCCTATACTTGCTCTTGGCCGGCCTCTTCTTCTTCCACCTTGACCTCTTCTTCCTCGTCCTCTCATCACAGAGGTGTTTTTGATGGATATTAATGGTGGTGTGATAATGGTTCTTGATAGTCTTGAATTATTCTTGTTGGAGGTTGAATTGTTGTTTCAATTTGTGACGTTGGTTGTTGGGTTAATAATGAAGTTGGTTGATACTTAAATGGATGGTTGCAGTGGTTGAATAGTTGATGTTTGGGGTAATTGTTGCTGTTGGAAAATTGATTGTTGGTGCAATAGACGATGTTTTTAATGGTAGTGGTTGTTGTTGAGGTGCTATATCAAGATGTACATCTGTCGTTGTTTCAATTTGATAATCCTCATTCATTTTGAGGTTGTTTCAGACGTCGCTATGAATAATACAATGGACGAAAGGTGTCGAAAAGTAAGGTTTGAGGTGTGAGCTTCATCAGTCATTGTTGTGCGCACACGATCATGGTGCCAGGGGTTCATTACTATGTCAAAGAATTTGAAAGTACACCGACATCTAGTTTGACACTTTTACTTTACAGTAATGAAACGTATTTTATACCTGTCGTTTTTAATGGAATCTGAATTTCGTTTAAACTTCCACCGAAAAAAGTCCCATATGAGCCATATATGGATCCTAACACATGTAACGGGAATTTCTGATTTTATGTTAGGTTCCATATATGGCTCATACACGGCATTGGGGATATAATAGTCGAATGAGTGAATCAATCGACTGGGGGGTAGGTGGAAGACTGTATGTCACACGTACTACACTGCGATTGGTTGAACAGAGCCCTACACGCCTGATGGTCAAAATGACTAATTCAGAGAAAAATGTATGCACGACGATGGATGGTGATTACGAGAAGTTAATAAATGTAGACCTTTCATGAAGAACGGCGCATATCAGCGGATGAAAGGGTGGCTCAGTCACTTGAAATTGATAACAATGCAGTAGTGTCTAAAAAGACCGCATAAGGATAATGCGGTCGGAGCCAATAAAGGAGGGAAAACGCAGCGAAGCGTAATAGACTATTGTATTTGAGAACACATATTTGCCAGACACGGCTTTATATGTGCGAAAACGAAGAGGCACCGAAATGGCTAGTGCCTATAAATACAGAGACGAGTATTGACACTGACACTACATTGTAGTGTCGATAAAAAACGAAGAAAGGCTGAGAAGATGGAAGCTCAGACCATTTGTGCCCAACCAACTCCTCGCCACCATCAGCGTACGAAGATAGTCACCAATAGCTTTACAGCAATGTTGGATACTCCAACCCGTTTTACAACTGTACTGTACCTCCTAATACTCTTAATGTGTCCACACGTGTCTACTGTACTTCAGTTATGATCATTATTCGCTAAGTGGTAATGTCATTCCATAAGTGCATATCTGTCCTTGTCATACTACTATGCATGATATCACATTTCTTCCAACATATTTCTTTAACATACCCATAAATCCCATAACCTTTATTGACGCGAATAATCGCGTATTTCTCAACGCTGAAAGTAGTAGTGAATTAACAACCTTCCCCTATCGGTCACCGAACCATTCGTTAGTCTTTAATATCTATGCTTGTTATACGCTGCCCTCACCTCGAAGAAAAGCTTGTGAGCTCAGAACCCAGACCCAACGTCAACCTTACACTTTTACACCTTACTGCCTTGTATCAATTCATTTTTGTTAAATGGTCCAGCGAGATACGAACATGAAACTCGCCTTAACTTCTGGGGCCTAACCAACGCTTCAAACTGCTACATCTTGGAATAAATGAACATATTGTCAATGTAATAGGACTTTGTCAACAGATTTCTTGAACAATACTCTTTTAACGATGTATCACACATCGAAGAAGACGTTTCTGCAATGAATGATCACATCGCTTTTTATGGGGAATAAACGCAATACAGTTACCTTAAACAATTGAAATCTTGTCTCAATGTGAAAACGAAGGTTTCTATAAAAACTTTTACAAAAACTAGACTAGTCCTCCTCACCGTCATGCCATCATGTTAAGTTCCTTGCAGCAATTTCATGGCACGTGGATCTCCATTATCGCTCAGATGTCGTACATGTTCACGGACGTCATTCTTTCTATCTGCCGCCATATTGGTGGCATCCTCTCCAACCTTCCCCATCATTCCAATCCAATTTTCTCTAATCGCACGAGAAAACAATTTTTTCGCATAAACATTATCCCTGTCAACGTATTTTAATGCCAATCCCACCATCGCCCACACATTACAATCCGCGATGATCGCACTCTCATATAATGTAATCGCCATCGATTCATCACGTTTCGACGTTCCCCAAGTTGAAAGTTGATTCCCTAAATCACACATCACATCCGCCGTTCTTCTTACATGAATAACTTTCAAATGTAAGTCTACCAACTTCCTCATCCGTCGTTCCTCACTTCTTGCACTATTCCTCTTTGGTTTCAATAGTTTCACACCATTCTCATCTCTTTCCTGTTGAAATCTTGTCGGCATATCCCTCCATAATAAATCCACAATTGCTAATGCCCTCCTAACTCCTTCATTTCTTTCCGACAAAAAAGTAGATTCATCACTTGCCCCAACAACACCTCCGTCAAACTCTCTATCATTTGAAGGACTATTTCTACCTGTACTTCTAGATTTACCAGAACTAGCAGAAGGGTCAAGTAACGTCTTGATGAATAAATTTGCTGTTCGAATATCTTTGCCGATTGCAATTGAACGTTCCATTAATGCAACAGCACGATTAGAATCACGTCGAAATGGTCTTCTGCCTTCCAATAAATATGTAGCGAGTGTTGCCATCGCTTTTGGATCTTGAGCATTTACGAGGTCCAATAAAGCATCTGGCTGCCCACCAGGTCTTGAGATTAACATCGAAACTGGAATATCACCTGAAGAACCATCAGAAGATCGTAGTGGAGAATCCATTTCAAATCCACTGGGTATTTCATAATCCATCAAAGACATGCGTTGATCAGTGTACGACGATTCTTTCAAGTTTCTGCCAGTTGGTCCGTCTAATAATGATGAATTTAACCTTAACACTGAGTCCACATGCATCGATGCATCACTCAGAGCATTTGCCTCAGCTTCAAAGTAAGGGAACTTCCCAACCACTCTGACTCTGTTATACCTTCGCTGTTCACCACCTTCAGCATGGCCGTCATTAACACCACTGGATAACCCCGCATCTCCCCCCATTGCACGTACAAATCGTACTCCTGGTTGCTCTGATTCTGTACGATTAGTTGCCCCTCGTTGTCCAGTTACTGTTCTGGTAGTATTGAAACGACTGATTGCATGCATGAACCTATGATCATCATTGAAGTCAGCATTATCAGAATCCGATGATACATCTGTAGAGAAAGCAGTATCTGGTGGCATGACCTGACCGACAATAATAAGTGATGAATGTTGAAGTTCAAATTTACGAATTCTCGCACGGAAAGGTTCCCAGCCAATCCACAATGGAATGGCTCTTTCTTCTCCAACCTTTATATCTTTGAATAATGATGTAATTGGTGCATCTGTACGGTTTACATGAAGATTACGCATGAAATGGGTACGTTGCCATTCTGCTTTTCCAGACAGTCGTCCTAGAAATGCATCACGCCAATCTTGCCATCGGAAGTGTGTCTCATTTGAGTCACAGTTTAGGTGTATTTGTGCAGTTTTTAACGTCGCGCTTACATCTACAGCTAGGCTCACCTTTTGTGGCGCTGCTGGTGCCTCGATGACAAATGAAAGTGCATCCCTGTGTAGTTGTGGTACCTTCTTTTTCGGTTTCGATTTCATTGATGTACCTGTTGTATCTGCGCTAGTCTTATGAGTCGTTGCTGAAGAGGCTTTCGGTGTTGGCCTTTCTTCGATGTCCCCAACTTCCTCATCCTGTAGCTGTGGTGCAGGTGGCGTTGGAGGTATTGATTGGGTTTGCTGTTCTGACTGTGGTGTAGTTTCTGACGTTTGTTCAAGTTGCACCACCACCTCCTTCGTCGGTGGGTGATGAATGTGGGTAAGTCGCAAGCCCGGAAAAGAAAGGATAGCAAGCATAATGAGTTGAAGCTTGTGTGGTGCACGTATGCTTACAGAACGGGTATGATCACGTGAGATGTCTTCATCAAGTGAGAAGGCTTCATAAAGTTCACAGACAAGACCATTTTGACATTCCCATAACAAACGTTCTTGAACCGTAGAGTCGAATCGGCCATCACCGTCAAGATTAACGACATGTAGACATTCTATAAGCTGAGCTGAAATAGGAAATGACGTATATTCATCAGGGCTTAATCGAGGAGACCACAAAGAGTCTGGTGTCAAAGGTGATGCTAATGCTATTGGCGGTGTTGGAGATAATGATGATGATGGTGAATCATCGACGTGTCGACGTAAATCTTCGGCAAGAAATGATCGAACAGTTTCCATAGCACATCCCATAAAGTGATACCTTGATCAAGATGAAGAAGTGGAACATCAATACGTGCAAGTTGATAACGAAGTCGATTGATTTCGAAACGACGATGAAAGTTAAAAATTCGATCACTTCGTTTGGCACTATTGCTACGACGGTCGTTACTAATATTTTCGGGACTACTCAATATTGGCTGTGACTGCTGTTGTCGTGCTTCCGGTGATATTTGAACTTTTGATATGAATAGTTCTGGTCGTGGCGGTAATCTTAATCGCTGTTTTGATGATGATCCTGCTTCTGGTTGTGTTAGTGATACTCCTGCTTCTGGTGGTAATACAGATTGCTGAGTAGATGATGGTCCTGACTCTGGCTGTGGTGATTGTCTATCTTTTCCTGGCTCGCAACTGCTTTCTCCTTCATTCAAACTTGGACATGTACCTGGACTTTCACCAGCAGTATGACCAACATCATCATCTCCTTCTTTGATATCTACATTTCTTTCACCACCATTATTTTCTTCATCTTGTACCATCGCATGTGCATACTTGAACGCCTCTGTATCCTCTCCAAACGATGTATACTGTTTGAACAGTTTGAAGAATTGATGTCCGATTCTTAACGACAACCAATTATCAATTCTTGCACTAACCTGTAACACACTTCGATTTCTCCATAGATATCTTCCATACCTTTGTCTTATAAACGGAAATGAACAACGATCTAAAGTGACTTCATCATCAAGTCCCAACTGATCTTGTAAAGTCCTTATCGGTGCATGCGTTGGCTTAAGTGTTCCTTCACCTGAATCATCAAGTGAAAATGGTGATACCGGACTAATGTCTGTTCCACCCGAATTCTGATTTGTTAAAGTTTCATCACGCTTTCCACATCCATTCCATTGGCCAATCCATACAAAAATAGCAAACCAATGCAACTGTTCTGGTGTAATCCCATCCACAACATCATAAAATGATGCTTTTAAATCTGCCAATACATCCTTGATTAATCCTCTGTACATACCTAAAGGTGGTATTGCTTCAGTTTCTTCTATAATAGGTCTTCCATGTGGAAATCCCTCTCCTGTTAACATACATTTCCTTAATAAATTATCCATCGAAAATAAATGATCAGATTGTCCTGGTAAGAAAAAGTGCCATAAAGCAGGTGCTAAAAAAGAAACCTGAGTAGAATTACTTGTTGGTATTCCTGAAGAATTAGGTTCTTTATCTGTGTGAAAACATGATGTTTCCATACGTAATGCGGCTGTTGCCCATACTTCAGAAGCAAGATTATATCTTCTACCATCCCATGAATGTTTATCAAAAAGACGAGCACGAGAAGCTTTTAACCAAGCTGATCCAAATTGAGCAAGATAACAAATAGACCACCGTGCAAATGCATCATGAGGATTAAGAAACATTGTTGTAAATAAACGCGTACGTGGAGCTTCACTGCCTATAAATTCATTATCAAGAATACTACTATTGACTCTCATTAATGAAACCTGATGTTCAATTTCAGCACGACGTTTATCACCAATACGTGATGCATTAATGGACATTGGATCTTTAGATGCTTCGGCAGTGGCTGTTCTTGAATTAATGCCTGAAAGAGTAGATGAAGGTGACGTTAAAGAATCAGGACTTGGATCATGTGTTGAACATCTGTTATTTGGATTTTGAATAGATGGATGCATTGCACGTACACGATCCATATTTAATGGTGGGAGATTTTTAACTCCAGATATGGTTTCAGTTGATAATCGACGACGAAAAAGAGATGATGAAATACGAGGAAATTTGAATGATGCAAAAAAAGAACGTCGTTGTTCATTTGCAACTGTTGGTAATATTGGAGTAGAACTACCAAATTGATAATTATGCTGCAGTTGTTGTCGTCTACGAAACCAAGAAAAAGGTTGTATTTTTTTTGAGTCTCGCGGAGGTGGTGCTAGTGGAGATGGTGATGATGATGTTGGTAGTACTGATGTAGGATGTGAAGAAAATGAAGATGAACGTCTAGCCGATTGAAGTAATGGTGGGACATAAGGTGCAACAGGAGGGATACAACGAAAAGCAGCTCTTTCCATAACAAGAGCGGTAGCCAATGCCCATCGTCTAAATTGTAAAAGTTGAATAAGTCCCCAAATTGTACGTGCAAGATGATAAGCTGATAGAGATAGAGCAATTAAAGCTGCATACATTTCTTTGTTATCTTTTTCTGAAGAAGTCCGTTGAAAAACTATATATACTACAATAAGAGGCATAGGGAGTAAAATGGCAAAGATGTGAATCACACCTGCTCGGATGGTACTGCGAATAGTTGACCATCGTGCAGAAATAAAGTCATGGATGTAAAAGAACCCCCATGGGAGCAATGCAGCGATGTAGACGAGAGAGACAAAAGGAAGGCTATTTCCTATTGTCTTTATCAAAGGCTCAGATGGTGCGATATTTTCCATTTTTGTTGTTGTTGCGGTCAATTGGGAAATGTTGGCACCGCCGTCCCGCCCAGTGATAAATAAAGACAGTAGATGTTTGCATTTTTTTTTATAACGTTCCAACCCTTAACTCTTACCACGTTACTACACGTGCGTTCTATGAGCAGCCTCAATGTATTCACTTCAGCTCAATCCATTGCATCCCACTCCTACTGATCACCAATGAATCATTGCTGATCCGCAGGAGCGGAATGAACAATGGCAATGATGTACCTTCCATTCACTTCCCCCTCCATTCTTCCACTTCTACTTTACTACGACCCTATCGAGTCTTTCTGACAACGTAGCTCGTATTTCGAGCAATGCACGATAAATGCACGATACGTTCCACCAAATTCTTACTCAAAACTTCAACAACAGCCTGCAACTGCCTTCTTCTTCGTCACATTGTCATGGTATGTTGTTGTAGCGAAATCTGTACATCCCAAAACCTTAGCCTGACCGTTTGATTAGTCGTGACTTCATTAAACAGCTATAACAACGAACCTCACCGAATGTGGACAATCTGAAATTGATAATAATGCCGGTCCTCAAGCAAACATGTTTTCTTCGGGCCCTCTTCATTAAGCAAGGATTTAATGAATACTGCTTGATTTTCATTGGTTACAAAAAAATAAAGGAAAATTTCCAAATACATGTGTGCAACGTGTGTATTCCGGTGTGAATTAAATTAAATTTTAATTCTCACCGGAATACACACGTTGCACACATGTAATTCAAGCCAACAGGGTTCTCATATCTCAACAACTCCTACACCAGTGTAAGATACACTGCTTGCTCAAAACATTTTGAAAAAGTTCCCTTCCCGCTCGCTGTTCACTCTAGTCTCATGGATCAATCTAGTAAAGGGGACGACGAAACAAACGGTTTTAGTGAAACAACAAAATAGAAATTGTTAACGGACATGTTAGCAGTGGAGAAGGTGTTACCACTGCTACGGGTTAAACGACCAGCTGGCAAAGCCACACTCGATACGGTTCATGTACGTCTTCGTAAAAGACGACGTCTTTTTCAAAACTTCAACGCTCTTTCAATATCATCATCAAAACCGTTATCGGCATCACAATCATCACCACAGCCATCCTCAAACTGTAAAAAAAGAACAAGGGCAACCGTTGATGAAGACGATAAGAACAATGATAATGACAATGATTCAACTGTTGTGATATTCAGACGGGTTGATACAATCATGGAAGCATCGACAACAACTACAACGGAATTAAATGAAAACAAACGTAACATCGTTGATATTGATACGTCATTCCTGAACATAACGAATAATGAAAAGTGGAATGGAAATCAATCAGAAACAGATAAAGATGATGATTATGTTATGTTTGCAGCAACTACAACAACACCTGACACAGAAGCTCAAGAAAATGAAGATGGTAATAATAATGAAGTCGTTGCGTATGTTGATGTAGAAAATATAGAAAAACTTCGTGAATTATTAGATCAAGCTTTGACTGAAACTTCTGATGATGATGATGATGATATAGATAATTCAGATTATGATGCACGAACAGTTGATTATCCAAGTACACCTGAGCAGCTATCTGGTGATGATGGTTATCACTTCGAAGAAGAAGAAAATGGTCACTTTGAAGAAGCTGAAGACGAAGCTGAAGATGATTATAACGATTATGTGCGATGTGTAAGGTATGGTGAATGTGATGAACATGATTAGGAATGTTGATTGGTAGTGCACATTAGTAGGTACGTGTACTGTTCTCAGTAAGATTCTACTTGAGAGAGCGCCTTTGAAAACTGTAGAATTACATTCATTATCAGTTGCTCTTGAGCTTCAAGAAGTTGTAATTAAACATTCCTCGCTCGCTTATGGCGCGTTTTTTTGTTTTGTTTTGTTTCTCCATCCCTATGTAGGTGAAGCTGGAACGTAAATGCCCAAAAACTAGTCTGTGGCAGCATAAAATGGAGTAACGAGTAATGGTAATTCTGCCAGGTTTTGCTCAGATTTCGCTCAGATTTTGGTAATCATGATAGAACAACAGCTCCAGTACAACAGCCTGGTACCGTGATTGGTATATTGGAGGTAGGTGTGGGGGTGAATGTTTCCTGGGGGTGTCGTAATGTTCCTTAGGTTGAGAACAGGCAGATAGATTAGAAGGATGAATGAACAACCTAAATTACTTCAATACACTAGACCGTACGCTTCATGGCTTTGTGCCGTCGTTTTGCATGGCCAGTCAAAATTGTCAGTACAGTGTTAGAGACAAGTAAATACAGTGTAGTATACGTCTGTTTCCAGCCGTATCAGTATACAGTGTACTCGTAAAAGAAACTGATTGTACACTGACTGTGTATTATGATTATTATTTTTTTTAAAGACAGGAAATGTGATAGATGGCGCTGATTTCTATGACACTTTTTGAGTTTGGTCATTTTTCAGCCCAGAACGTGCAGTGATTGGCCAGAGTGGGGAGGTGGCCACTTTTCGGGGTATATGGTGGTGTATAATTTGTGCAGAATACAAACGGGAAGAAACTACACGTTGCACGGCTACGAGGTATGTTTGGAAAATGTAAGAAAACATGGTTCATATGTTTAGTGAATCATGTCACAACGTGAACCGGTTGTAGTAAAATGTTATGCAAATAAAATTTTTAATGAAAAGAGAAACAGGCGGTAAAAGTTGCACCTGTCCAACTTTTACCGCCTGTTTTGCACTTATGCGACTTAACATAAGGGTTTTTCAGACTGGAATCTAGAGACGTCTGCAATGTACAAAAGTACATTGGAAAAACGCATGAATATACTTGAACATTCGTGCACTTTTCCAATGCTATTAGTTAAATGTTTGCTATGTTTGTTACATGTTTTGATCTTTATAATAAAAATGTTTTCTTGTACTTAAGTATCCCATTTTAGATGTAGTATACAACTTAGTATCACATATCTTAGGAAAATATGTGAAACAGGCAGTCAGATCGAGGCAGTTCGACTCAAAAAAGAGAGAAAGGAAGGAATGCTAAGCATGTGAATGAGATCAAGAACTGTCCCAAGATGAAGATAAAGACAAAATGAAAGGAGTGGGTTCGGGAAAGGAGGCGGATAGATTGGGACAATATAGGTGCGAGGCAGGTAGCCCAGTCGAGATGTTCGTTTCACCAATATAATAATAATAATAACAGATTAATTTGACTGTGGCAACTAATATAAAGCAGGTCGCTTAGTACTAGTTTGATGTGTTTCATTCCCCTGTCTGGTACACCTCCAATCACTCCATCGACACGTTGTCATTATCATCATTTGCACTCATCTAGGACCATTGTTCTGTAAATGATCGAAAAGTTGACTGTTAATTCTCATTCCGGCTTCCGCCCCTTCCATACTAATTGCGTCAAGTTTTAAACCCCTTCACACATTCATGGTTGCAGTTAATTGTATGGATTTTGTTACTTGACCATGGGAAAGGTCGTGCTTTTCATGTTACATTACTAAAACATATTTCTTGTGTTGATGATTTAAGAGAAGTTGTTCAATTATTTGATCAACGTAAAGGTAAAAATGAAGAAGGGGAGGATGAGGAAGATGAGGAGGAAGTACCATATGAAGAAGAAATTGAAGTATGTGAAGGTTACAATATTCTAGTGCGGACATCAACTTCAAATACACGTGCAGAAATTGAATCAACGATGATATACGAAGAATAATTCTGGTTCATGAACGACTTAACAATAAATCAATCATACTGTTTCGAACATTGTCAAAAATACCTCAACCTGCCTACTCTCTACTAAAATTATTTTTGTCATTATTACCCAACGAAAAACGCATATCATTATTCGTTTTCGGTAACTTGTTACGTCATTTAGGAAGATTAGGTCAGATGGAAAGTCTTAAAATTGTAAAAGAACAAATTAAATTTAGAAATAGTGATTTAAAGACAGGCAGAGTCGCATTTATGAAATTAAT
>JAULBU010082012.1:0-28183 GCA_032358235.1 Odonthalia washingtoniensis | reverse complement strand
TGACCCTTACACAGCAATGGCTGTGGCTGCAGATCATGCTTTTATGGGATTGACCAGAGGTGCCCTGTATATCTTCTTTCACTGGTTACAATCTAATGTATTACAGAAACAAGTTAACTCTTTGATATGTTCAAATCTAGTTGTGAATGGACTTCCACAACAAAAATGTGTTTACAATATTTCTTCTAAAAACCTACATTCCATGTCAATGACACATGTCTTTTCTGTCCTTCTCGTAACTGCACCAATATCAGAGCTATTTATTTCCCAATAACGACGGAACTTGCTGTCGATTGCTATCCTCCGAGATTTACAGTCCGTCATTTCCAAGTTATACGGGTGGCCAAGGTTCTCGATTGATGGTGAATGTGCGGTAACCTTGGAGGGAATTTCTGAAAGTCAGTGAAATTGAGCCAATTATTGGCAAAAAACAATGCCGTCAATGCGGCCAATCACATTCGGCCATGTGTTCAGTAAAAAGGATTTCTATGTCTTTCAATCTGTAAATCTAAAGAATGATTAATAATTGAAATCGGAACCTGGTAATATTTGAACTAACGACCTTTCCATCCGGCACAGTAATTCTTCCCACTGTGCCACACTGCCAACTACGCAAATTGCTAATATTTGCCGTTAAGGCCAGTCGTCCAGAATTAGTGCCAGCATTACATTATGCATTTTGCTTATGATTATACTACACGAAATAAAAAAAGCTGAATAACAGAATTTATCACAGGAATGCAATAGAAGTAATTAATAAAAACAACTTTATTAATCAATCAATGATTTAGTAGTATTGAATAGAATGGATCGACCGAACCTTTATCATATTCTTGAGCTTGTTCATGACAGCATACCTATCTTTGGACATGTAAGGAACTTCCCAGAGATGCCTTTAGAAGTGGTTCATCAGATACTTAAGGCGGCCCTAAACGGTAATACGCACCCCGAAAAACATATTACGGCGGTCTTCCATGGTGTTTGTGCCGCTTTGAAGAGACGGATTGTACAAAGCTTTGATATTATTTCCCAGTCAATTGAGAAATAACGCAAGGCAGCTCTTCGTAACCTTTCCATACTTTTACTAGGACAAAAAGCATCGAAATTAGATCAGTCAATGAAAAATCATAACGAGTTCTTGACATCATTCAAATCTTGTCTTGATGATCTATTTGAGGAGCCACTACGGTCCCACCTCTTCAACCGTGCACAACATAATACAATAGCAGTTGGAACTGGAATGATATGGGTAGGACAAGGGACGGGTCAGAACGACATGCCTAATATCATGGAGAGTTCCACAGATCGGTTAAAAATTACTACTACTAATTTGGCAACAAGTGGCACAATGATTCATTACAATAACGCGTCCTTTCTATCAAGAACAACTTATGGAATTCAGAAACTAACATACCCTTATCAGAAGCTGACGATCGGTCACGTAATACAAGTTCGTGGTACATGTTCAGAACTGAACCAGTCAGATATTTCTTCAACAATTTCTGTTAATGAGGATATCGAGAGAACAATTAGGAATTTGTGGTATGTGGATTTCTCGTATTCGTCGAATGAACGGAGGTACTGGTAGCTACAACACGATTCCCCCAAGTAAATGGGAATGCAAACATTCACCAACTACAGGAAATATCACCAGTACGCGTCCAACTAATCAAACTTTCTTCTGAAATAAGACGGATTGCTTTACTTAATCGATGTACCGACAATTGTACGTATGTATCACGTAGTAACAGGATTTCTAACGACAAATCTGTCCTTCATAAAGGCTCATATGGTTTCCTAAAGAAGAGTGATGGATATTCGCCACGAGTGGCATGATCAATCGTATGAATTGATTATTGTTATCGTACATTTCATACAAATGAAAATATAATTTAAACAGATGAAAACCTTTCCAAATAGAAATAAAATATATTTCTATGGGAAGAAATTCTTTTACTTCTTGAGCAATGTCTTCAATTGAAATCTATTGCTATCGGAGGAAATCTATAGCACAAAAATTACTGTTATAATTCCTAAATGCGTTGCAACCTTAAACGATAGAACGGTGCTCAGGAAAAATAAATGAACTGCTAACGAAAAATTTGAAAAGAAAAATAGCTCCATTTTATTGCTCCGAAGCACCAGTTTTACTGCTGTAGTCACTCTAAAATGAATGCTATGCGGAGAAATTTTAATGCTATAGATTTTTATTTTTCCATGCAATGAAGTTAATCATACTAACTCTTTGGTCGTTTCACATGTGATAAATTTATTCAATATCACCCATATGATTTGTTGCCTTAATTTTATGTTCGAATCAACTCGACAAAATTGCGTACGGTAAAATTTCGGATATAATACCAAAAGGGTAGGTGGTCCAATAGGTACCCTTACCGGTTGCCCAAGGAATACTGAAACATAGTTTGTAGTTACAATTACACCACGTTATGTAAATGGATATATGTATAGCTAAAAATATTGAATATCTTTCTCATCTTCTTCTTCTTCACTAATCATTTGGACGGGTTGAGGTTTAGGAGGGTTTCTGCCATATTTGCAGATCTTCTCCAGTTTCTGCAGCAACAACATTTAGAAATGTGTGACTACTATCCTTTCAAGGTTTATCAACAATATCAAGTAGATTGCATATTTTCATTTCACGAACACCGGGAAATGGTGTATGTATATTCCATCAGATATAAGTGGCTCTTTACAAAATGTTCTGTCCAGGCGAACATAAGGTTCTTTCCGTTCATCAAAATTGTTCTGTTCGTGTGCGGCTTTCCGTGTTGGTTTACTAGGGGATATAATTTTCTTCCTATCGTCACTTTCGCCTTTCGTACCTACTACTTCTGGAAGTCTAAAAATTTTCTTATTTATATCGTTACCTCCTCCTTCTGCACCTACATAAACGGCATCGTTATCTATATAATTGTTATGTCCATTTGGTGAACTATACTAGGATAATATTTCTTACAATTAATTGAATATAATTTATCCTCCTTAATTGCATAAAGGTAACCGAAAACTGTATATTCTTTTCAATAAATTTCATCCTCCATAATTGCATGAAAATCATCAGAAATTGCACATTATTCGTCGTCATTAGTTGCATAATCTCGTTCATCGTCGAATTAAAATTCTTTTTTAGTCAAACAAGTATAATGTTGCCCATTAATTATGGCATTAATAATATATTCTCGATAGCGAAGGTATATATGTGATTGTGTCCTATCAATATTTTCCCTAGCTTAACGTAGATATTCATTTGCCAACAGGAATCTGGTCCATTGAATGATTAATTATTTGTCCCAGGAATTTATGGAGTGTGGTCTAAAATACGTATTGAAATATATCCACATCTCCTCACCCATGGTATCGATTTCATATAAGTCTCTAATAAAAAACCCTTCCATAGTCTTGAAGCATTCTATTGTATTCTCACTTTTCTTGAAATGTAGCGGCTTCGCGAATTGGGTCCAGATCATCATAAACGTTCAGGTACCGTTTTAAATGTCTTTCATGAATTTCCTTTTCTGATACTTGCGTTATTGATTCTCTTAGATAAATTTCTAGCCGTTTCCTCTCGGCTCATGGCGTAGTTTTATATCCTGCTGGCAGGGCGTTATAATATCGATCAAACCGTTAGCCGACGAGCTACCACGTACATGGAACCGCAAAGAGTTCCAACTGCAGTTTTAGTTTCAGATAAGTTAGCAAGTAACCTCATTTCGCAAATTGCAGATAGTGCACCTCAGTCCGTTGGTTCGCTGGTTAGACCTAATTTTCCTGCTACAATTACTTATTTTTGCAGCGTTCTAGGTCGAAGGCATGATAATGTCTTCGTCTGCTCCTTTCGTGGTCGAAAAGAGATTGGTCATACTGTATGGTCTGGGGTTCTATTTCCATCATCGCGTTGAGTGTTAGTCACCCTAAACATATGTGGATCGGGTTTCCACTTTCCGGCTGTGATTTAACCTCTATATGTGATCAGTGCAAGTTGAGGGTTGTCTGTGTTTTCATAAATTACTATTAATTAGACGTGCTAATGGACACATTTCTGGTTACGGGGTACCGTCCATATAGTACAGTACAATGTGTGTTGATTCACCCTAGTGGCGATGACACTTAGAATGTACGACATAACGGTATGCTATCAAAAATCAGACTGGAAATATCTTATGCAGCCCAGGAGCAGAAGCAAATCGGTTCAGTAAAATTAATCAGTGTGTTATTATAAACTTAAACCTTTTATAATGACATAAATGATATTAATAACAGCTAGCTTATATATATATATATACATACTCTCTTTCGATACAAGTGTCAACCCCATCTCACCATTCGTCGATGGGGTTTATAATAGGCCGAGAACCTCTGTCGGAACAGAAATTGAATTAAGGAAAATCATAATTAACAGAATACGAAACTCAACAAACGGAAGCGCAATTTACTCCTCAAAGAACAGAAATGACATCGACGTCACAACCGTACACGCTAAAATAAATCGTAAGTGTGATACACATTACCGGTGTGCTAGCGTATTCCATGGAGACAGTAATCTGATCGCAAATTCAGGATCGGGGGAGTGGGACGCATCATCTAGTTCGAAATACTTACTATCCCACAACTCATCTAAAAAGATAAACGAAAAGAAAGAATGAATCAGTGTAATATCTACACGACACGTATCGAATAGTAGAAACAAATTCAAACGAAATAACACCTACTAAAATAGAGAATTTAGCACCAAAAAAATCACGAAAGGTATGGAACTAGCTACCGGAAATGGAGGTTTCCACATTTACATTACAAAATAATGAAAAGAAATTAGGAACATTAGACAGGATCTTGATAGAAGAAAAAAGTGGGGGAAACGAATAACGATAAATCGAGACTACGTAATATCATCGAAATGGGAGGAAAGTCATACACGAGGGGGAAAGGATAACTGTGATATCTAGTAGCACAGGGAGTGAAAGAAAGATCCTACGACACTAAATGGAGTGAAGGCGGGAAAGGAAAAAGAAATAATGATGAGGACAAATGACTTCACAAGTACATCGATCAGACATATAGAATATAATCAGCAAGTAACCTCAACAATGATTTTCGTCATATTTGCGAAATTATATCTCCAAAACAAAATTTCAAACCTTTCCTAGATGTGAATTTTTTTGTTTCAATTTAACCTAACCACATAGTTTGCCGCTCTTTCAAATATTTCATATGAATTTCACGGCCATTTTCTGTACGTGGACCATGTAGTTCTATTAGATCCCCATGCGCATCCTCGGAGATAATATCATACATACGATTATCAGTTAGAAACTACCGATATGTCTCTTCACTATTGCGAATTCGTTGTCTACCATGAACTTTCTCCTCGACAACTGTATTTATAATTAGTATGAGTAGAAATACCTGATCCGCACAAATCTGAAGAGTAACAGGGCCAAATAAGTCATTCTTGTAACATCGGACATTTTGATAGACAATCCAGAAAAAACCACATTCCTGCAGTTGATTCGATACACGGAAAAGTAGAGGCTCAACAGTAATGACAGTTTCAAGAACATGTTGCGTTGTCTCATTTTGCACGATATGAACCACAAAAATTTATTCAGTCTTTCCTTCGTATGTGCTCTTCTTTCATCTACTTCACTGGAAGAATTTGCACTACCTCTTACCTATTTTCTATCTTACTGTTTAATCCGATTCCATAAATTTCTCATTTTTCCTCTTCCCCCGCTTCTTTCCTCTCCTGTTCAGTTGATTAATAGAAATTACACATTCATTCCACGATATACCACGTTTACAAGTAATTGAGCGGTGTGTCAGAATGTCTAATTGGTTTCATATAAATTCTTTAGTCCATAAACGCAAGGCATGAAGTACCATCCGTTGTTAGAAATATTTGAAGACAGTATACATGCTCCATGTTTGATTATTTAAGTAATGTGGGGCATTGCTATTGTGAAATAATATAGTGTCATATCATTTCGTTAGTGCACCTAACAAATATCTTCTTCATTTTATCTTCTGCATTTATGATACCTCTCTACACTAGTCCTCTCTACAATAAGTCTATAAATGGAAATTATCAGGTTCTTGGTTATGTTAAGAAATAAATAAAACTCCTGAATTCTACTTTACTTTAAAAGATTATTGGCCAGGTTACGGTAAGTTTCTTTTTCGATCATGGTTTTCAAATAATTGACAGTATGACGTCACGGAATGTTGAAGTGGAAAGTCTACTAGACAGGTCAAAATACCGAATCCCTCTTTAATCATCCTCCAATTATTATCTTTGGTGACGTAAGATAGAGTTAGTCCTACTAGGTAAGTGATTGGGGAATATTATGGATGGTTTGAAAAGGTCATCAGAGTGGATGGCCCTACATGGAACATATTCAATCTTCGTAAATATGTGACATTGTCTACGATATTTCTATCGGTACATGACTCGTTTGTGGCGCATATGATAGATGAGAAAGACTTAGAAACTGTCTGGAATTTGCTGAAAGAACAGTTTGAAATTGTTTCTCAATCCATCCGAGAGGCGTTGCTTGAAAAATATCAACGGTTAGAAATGGAATCTGGAGATACTATACTGCAATTTCGAGGAAAGTTGGCGGGGATAGAATAAAAACTGGTGACGTCGGCTATCCAGTGGCAGAAACAGAGAATATCCATGCTTTGCTGCGACGATTAACTTAGTACTATGCAATTAAACTTGAAGTGATTCGCGGAATGGAAACATCTGGGACAGGCAATCCGCATGCTCATCGTGAAAGAAGTCTTTCTGGAATCTAGTGACGTTTAAATATCTTCCAGTTCTACAAATAGGGAAAAGGCTTTACATGTGCGGACCCGTGCAAGACGTTTCAGTTTAAATATCATTTTTACGTTGGCCAAAGAGAGCCGGACTATTTCTAGAATATACAAAGTTTAAAGTACAAAGGGTAATGGAATACTGCGGACAAAAGTTTAGAAAAAAGATAAGGAAGGCTATGAGCCAGAAGTGCTAATGATTCATTTTGGAAATGCATCAGTTAAATTGGCAAGGTGGTTTGTCGATTCAGGGCTCCTCCTCGGAGCTATTGGTCACATATGTAATTATATGAAAATGTTTACTGGTACGTTAAGAACTTCAAAAAGACTCCGTAAAATCTAAAAATGGAGGTGATATGGAAACGAAATAAAGAGACATTCTCTGTGAGGCGACAGTTTGTGAAATTGTGACAAAGTTCATTGTCCAAAATGTACTGTTAATTCCCACATCATATTGTAATTTACTCTCAGTCGGTTGTTTTGGAAACAACGATTATAGAGTAATATTTGAAAATGACCCAAAGGAAAATGGATTATGTTCCACCATAAGAGAGGACTAACATGTTCCTCCATTAATGGCTATAGAAAATCTATGATCGGGATTCTATGATGTATGGATTAGACCACTAAGAATCCTTGATCAACAAAAGGCATATTTTCAGGACAAAGTAAACTCACGAAGTCCAAATTACGGCATAAAAGGCTCCAGAATTTTATTATGATATGATATATGCAACAATTCCTCCCGTTAAAGGTATTTTAGCACAGAATATAAAGAAGTGGGCACATGCGAAACTTGCAGTATATGCAAATCTGTGAGATGTCATCTACATCTACGGGATGAACAGAACAAGAAAAGCACAAAGCCATGAGATATTTTACATATGGACATTGTTGGACCTATGACTTTCCAATCATATTCTGGAACAAGATACTATATTACACTGCTAGATGATTCTTCATGATATTCATTAGTCAGATTCATGTAATAGCTCAGAGACTTATGAAAATTGAAATAAATGATTTCGGAAATTAAGATAATTCTAGGCGTTTCAGTGAAATCTGTACAAATCCTTGGACGACTCCGCTCAGATAATGCAAAAGAATATTCATCTACTCGACTGACGGAATGGTTAACAGAAAAAGATTTTCTTTAGATTTGGTCTCTCCGTAAGATCCAGAATCAAACGGAAAATCGGAACGAATAAATCGGACTTTAAACAATGGAGCATGGTAAATAGTGTACATAAAAAGACAATGGCAGGGATATGAAAAAATATAGGGAGGCAGTGAGTGCTCCAAATTTTATACCCAACAGGTCATTTACAAAGTCTGGAACCTTTATAGACCGAACACCGTATTAACTCGTTATGCAGAAGAAGCCTGATTTAACTATTCTTCGAATTTTTTGCTGTGTTGCATACATGCACATTCCTAAGAAGTGGAGGAGCATACGGAAAGTAGGACAGGGAATTTCTGGCAAAGAACTGAAAAAGAAATTCTTGTGGGATCTGAGACAGGAAATTCATACAGGTGTGCCGATCGCTGAGCCTATCGGTTCCAGAAAACACAACCTCCCTGAGAGGGAGTATCACGTGTGGCTAAAGTGTTTATCCTTTGTATTTAATTCTTAAGCTATAAACTCAGAATGATAGACGAGAAATACGCCACCGGTGGGACTTGAACCCGCTATCTCCACTTTGCATGTCAGGCTTTTTAGCCCCTCGGCCACTACTGTAGGACGAAAGTGAGAAGGTCTCCTCATTTTGCTGCCAACTTCCGGAGTACAGTACCCCGACTGAAGTAATTGAATGTTTCGCAATTCCACGTACACGTGGGTAATTTCTCGCTTCGGTGGCGGGTTGAGTATTTCATATAGTTCTATTTATTTCAAGGACGCAGAGTAAAGAAGAGGACCACGATTCTGCAAAGCACGCTACTAAAAACGCTGCGCGTTACTACCAAACTCCATCTCCAAAAAATCTGTGTGGATTTGTTGTAACAGGATACAATTTTCTGGAAATAATTCTATATAAATCTGAAGCGCGAAGTTGAATTTGAATGATGCCCAATCGGATGTGTACTTGAGGAAAAGTAAGACATGAATTTTGGAGTAAATGTGTCAGGTAGTATCCCCGATTTTATTGAAACGGAACGACCAGAAATATTAGAAGTAGAACAAGGATTAACAAATACGGAATACAGTAATAGTACTAACGAAAATTAAAATGGTAATTTGGAAAAATAACTTATTTTCCGTCACCAGTAAGGCAATCTGAAAGAATTACAAGGCAACCGGAGCGCATAGTCCAGATGCATTATTTGCATTAATGCTAAGGTGCTACAGTTGGATCTTGGAGGTCAAAGTACCAAATACTTACAAAGACACAACGATTTCTACAAACAGTGATAAGTAGACAGAAGCAATGTATCTTCAAATAAAAAAACCACAAGAACTAAATGTGATGTCAATGATAAAAGCTACTCCGAGATGTTAGCTGACACCTTGTCACTGGGTGTTTGTTTTGAATCATAATATGAAAGGGGAAGTTTTGTAGATTCCGCACTAGACTTGTGGCGAAGGAATTTAAACAAATATTCTGGAAGAACTACAATGACGTGTTCTCCCCAGGGATTATGCAAGCCCCTGTTCGGATGGAATTTGCCACGATTGTTAAACGGGAACTACATTTTAAAACGCAGAATGTTTATTTTTCGTTTCCAGATGGAGACCTTGAAGAAGAACTTTATATTCTCGAACCAGAGGGATATCGTCATGGCCGTAATTTCAAATTTGTTTGCGAGATCTCCTAGACTATTTATGGCTTGAAGAAAACTTCAAGGGCGTTTAGGAACATTTACGAGGAATTTTGTAAGAACAAGCAGGGCTAATGTCTTCTGCGGACCCGTCTTTATTATACTTCATACGCCGAGGAACTTTTATGTTCATTATTGAATACGGAGATGATCTGACAATTACTGGAGAACGTGAAGATTTAATTGATGAAATTTTATTGTAAATTGGGAAACGTGTGCAGCTCCGTATGAAAAGCTCTGATTCTATTAGAAAAACTGTAAATAAGGCGTTGAATGAACAGTTTACTGAGAACACATACGGGTAGAAGTTGACATACGTAGACAATTTTATTCTTTATTGAACATAGCTATGGCGGAATGGATGCGAGTGGCCGTAGCCAAAACTCTAAGGAAGGCTCGTTCGATTTTGTTCGTTGCGTTTGGTGTGTCGCGTTCAACTGATACAAGAACCCCGTCTCTGTGGATGTTTAAGTAGACACAAAATTAAATCAAAGACAGGACATGTGGACAAAAGGTTGAAACTAAAACAATATATGCCGATAATTGGCATTTAAAAATAATACAGTAAGGACCAAGAATAGATAGACATGATAATATGTATCATGTCCATGTATAAATGAAAACAGAACAGAACTTAATGTTTCTGGATGATATAACAAAACATAAACACAACAAAAACAAGCGAGGCTGGGTAATAACTTTCAAGATCCATGTGGTTATTTTCCCAAGTTGAGATGCTCCATTTCAAAACATTAATGTAAACTTTCTTAAAAAATCATGAATTAATTAATCACATCGGTACATAAATTGGCTACTTCATACATACAGTTGAATGTAACATTTCTGTTTGAAAAATCATGAATTGATTACTTCGACTTCACCAAAATAAACAAAATGATACCAAGACCAAAAAGTAGAGTTACCTGAAATATGTACTAAGGACGATTACATATTTCAATTCAATACTTTTCATAGATTCAAAGTTTTTAGACATGAGTATGGAGAATTGGTTCCATTGAAATACATTGAATGCCCCCAACCATTCATGAATCAAGATGTTTTAGTTCCTTCCGTAATGTAAAATGCTTCTGAAGCACAAATACCGTTACGCTCGAACTACAGATCAGTATCCTTTGGAAATCAGAAAACTGCAAAGTATCCATACCGAGAGCTAGTGCGTTCTTTTTTCTACGTTGCGCACACCTGTCTTCCTGATTTAGCGGTATATGTTGGGTTTTGTCTTGACTTATGGATACGTTTCAGGAAGAACACTGTAAAATGGCTAAACGGGTTCTAAGGTACTTAAAAGGATTATTAGATTATCGCCTACTTTACAAGTATTCAGTAATTGATTTGCGTGGATTCTGTGCCGCATACTTTGCTTGGGATGTGTTTGATCGAAAATCAACCACTGGTTACATCTTCGTCCTCTCCATTGATGCTTGTATCATGAAAATCTAAGAAACAAACTTTGGTTGCCCAGTCTAGAGTAGAAGCAGACTATATTTCTTGTGCAGAATCCTTAAGAGATACAATCTGGTTTCATACGTTAAGCGGTGAATTTCTTTCCTGTAAAGAGAGGCCAATTACATTTTTTGGTGATAATCAAGAGGATATTTTTTATCTGGAAGTAATATATGTTCAGACAGGACTAAGCATATATATATATATATATATTCTATATCATCTCATTCGGAACCATATCTGGAAAGAAACAATTCATCTAACCTATTTGAATACAAAAGAGATGTTTGCATAAATGTTTACGAAAGCATTTTGCAAGAATGTACATAGCCAACATATCGGAAAACTGGGTTTGCATGGAAAATATTTCAATTCAGGCAACACGAGCACTAGGGGGTGTATTGTTTGAATTATTTGACTATAGTATGCATTCTCCATGTTTGATTATTTGATTAATGTGGGGTATTGCTACTGTGAAAACATTTAGTGCCGTGTCACTCCGTAAGTACACCTAACTTGTATTTGCTGCATTTTCCTTATGCATTTATGATACTTCTCTACATTATTTCAGTCTACAATAAGATTATAAAAGTAAAGTACCAGGTGCTTGGTGATGTTAAGAAATAAATAAAACTGCTGAAGTTAACTTTCCCTTGCAGCCATCTTTACATTTTGCATTTTTGATTAATTATTTGATTATTTGATTATGTACCCTTGATACAGAGACATGACTCATGCAAAGCTTGATTTTTCGTTTTCAATCTTTAAAATTGATATTCAGATTCTAATATTGGTTCCTAATACGTCTCATCAATTTCCTCAATTGCCTGCAACAATTCTAACCATTTTTCAAGTAGACGTTCGTCGTACTGAAATTTCCCCATTCAACAAAACACAATTAATTTTATGAACTGGTTCATGTTGCTCCTAATTTTAATTAGTGACGTAAGAGTTGTTTATATATTATCCAATTCCCTGGAGTTTCATCATGAGATTCATTAGTCTCTCACTCGACATAATTTCAGTCTCAAACGTTCCTCTCATATTCTTCATATTTTTGTAGAAAGAGCATGAATAACATCAGAATGGGAACCGACTATGTTGATCATCAACCTATGATAGGGCCAGTATGCATTTCATTAAATTTCCTATCGTCTCGAGCAAGCAATGTATTGGTGTAAATTGTTAGCTTCTGTATTTATTGAAACCAAAATAATTTCGTCTGAAGTACTCTGCTACTGTAGAGTTAGTAACTTACGTGACATGTTCCATGCCAGATATGCTATGCATTTCTTTTACAGTTACTTCGTGTCCATATAATCTAGAATCTAGTTACATGGCTCTGAAAGTATTTCGATAGCTTCAAACAGCTACAATAATCCTATGTATTGAAAGAGAACAAAGTGAGTCTCTGGCTCGTTGTAGATGTTCCTTGTCTACGAAAAAGTCCAAAAATATCTACAGAATGTGGGATATCTTCATGTCTTTTATGAAATGGCTAGAAAGTGCGTTGTTCATAGTTAATACCCCTCCATTCTTCATGTACTTCTAATAAACCGTTTTTAATCATAAGTCCATTACCTTAGCAATGTGTTGTAATGCATGCCGCTATTATGAATAGCATCCAAAGATTCTGAGTATCGTTTAAAATTGTCTGAGTATAAACACAAGCGATTTGCATGTACCAAATATGTGGACCCATTTATGATATTTTTGAATTCAAAATCCCATTCGGAATCAACACATCTAATGCGCTGTGACCCAATATATTTCGCTTTTCGACCCTTTCCGATTATTAACCTTCGCCACTATAACAAGATCTCCCACACATAAATTTGCTTGTTGCACAGTCGTTTTTGCATTTTGTCTTTTGACACAACCATCACTCTGTTTCGTTCGTCTGACTGCTACATCCTTGTACTTATTTTCCAAACATTTTAGGAAAAACATTGGTTTTGAGCTGTCCCAAACATTTAACCTCGTGCACCGTATTTTACTGAAATTTCCTTTGGTCGAACTAGTACACTGAGCGGATTGTCTGCCTTCATACATGAAAATACTATAATGGGTGTGAGATTCCCGATAACTTCCATCGGTGACTGATAGATTATGGACTGTATTATCGGCATAACAGAGGGCTATTGATCAGTTTTCAGAATATATTCCGGTACCAATGCTATATCCCAGCGAAATACCTCTCGGTAAACCATGTTAACCATCCCTTTCGCATGCGGTGTGTGTGTTGTGGTTAAATGATAGAAAGAATGCAACCCGTTTTAACAAGATCCACTAGCTTGTTCTTAGTGTTGGAACCTTAGTCCGACATCCATGATGGTACCACACAAAAATCAATAAACTAGTCCATAATGCATGATACATTGTTTTAAGGTGTTGATTCAGCGCAAGCCATGAGCCAGCCACAACGTAAAACGTAATTACACAAAGAACTATCCTTCTCATTGTCAGTCAGAAACAAAATTATGAAATACCTTTCAAAGCAGTTCGTCCAGATCTATTCCCCACTCAGCCACAATTTCTCATAGTACTAATGTGGATATGCATTTTGGTATCCTCATCGCCAATACACACGCACACTGCTTCAGTCTCCACGCCTTATCCACGTTCTGTAGCTTGTATTCAACTAGTTTTTCTTCTCACGTATTATTACTCGAAATAATTATTTCATTCGGAGACGGTCAATGAAAATCCTTATTCGGAGACGGTGCCAGGGGTGCCAAAAAAATTTCTGAAAGGTGACCATTTCTTCCAAATTAGTGCTTGTACATTGTTGTTTCGAACCACATCAAGATAATAAATCCGTACAACAATTTTCCTCGCCTGTAACATGAATTATCATGTATTCAACGTTTGGCAGTAGCAATTCTCATCTTACTATATTCAAAGAACGTTTATTCAATTGATAGTTCGCTCTTTCCGGGTTGCATATAAACACGATGGAATGGTTGGTTAATATGGCTAATCCTTCCGGTCGCAGCAGAAACTAATCTTCCGCACAGAAAACAATTGCAGCAGCATTCTTTTTCTCTTTTTACCAATGTAACTGGAAACCCGAAAACGAATCGGAGATCAAAGTTATAGGTAAATGAATTTGCTCTGCAAATTTCCGTTTCCTGTCTATTTTTGCTAGTTTTGATATTTTTCATCATTCTGGACCAGTATTTGTCGCTTGCATCATTGAGCAAGCAATAATGTTGGCTTCTATCCAGATGTGACAATTACACAGAACTGGACAATGCCTCAAAAGTGTTCTGATATGAAATTTCAAGGTCTTTGCACCATCATATCGTTACCAACGGAGTTTTTGACGACTTTTCTTCGCTCTTTTCTAGCTTTATTGTATACCTCCTCTTGCAGATTTTATAGCGGTGCACTGTAATTGAAAAATGAGGCATTTTACAACGATTATAATATGCTTCACAAACTAATTACTGAAGTTTATCGCCCATACTTGGTGCCGGCATCTTCTCAGCGGCCTTTAAGCGCTTTGGATAAAATTGTACTCCATTCCCATCAATTATCCTTGAAAAATTGACGGGAATGGAGTAATCCGAAAATTTAATTGATGTGGTAGCTACCACATCAATTAAATTCTCGTTTGAAAATCTGCACTTCTTGATAAGTAGTTTTTATCTGTACTGCACACAAATACACAAATTTTAGAAACTTTTCCATAGCCGCCAGTAGTTGTTTTGATGTTGTAGAATATATCAACATATCGTCCAGCCATGGTATAAAATGTTCATTACACGGTTTACATATAGACTGTATCAAACTCTAACAGTACAAAACTGCATTTCTATATCCATTCATCACCCTTTTCGGAGGGCATCCCCTTCAGATGTACTGACTACTTAGTACTCCTCATAATTTCACGTGATGGTCATTTCCAGAATCCGTGACAAAGAACAATTTAAGCGAAAACGTTCTGGCCACGCAATTTGGCCGTTACTGATTTCAAATCTTGCATTGGCCTTGTGTTCGCTACAATACCTTTGTTAACAACTGGAAGGTCTGCTTTATATCTGAACTTTTTCCGTCCTACTTTCGTTAAAATTGGGCACATGGCCACAAACTCACTAGATGCTTCCGTACTAATCACAGTTTTTCCAGTTCCTCTGCCATATTTTTTAAAAAATTTACTTGACCTTCAGGTAAAGCACAATGTATCCCCCATGGAGGTATCTCCTGATTTTCACATGAACTTCTCTTGCGTCCTTTTCCAGATTTATTTCCATATGTGGTACTTGTTGGAAAAGAGGTAAATAATCAAGGCTATTTATGTGCACTCTCTTCACTGTAAGTTTGACAGAGATGGGCACTATCTTATTTTGTTTCTCTATTAGGTTGAGCAGTGCATTATCATTTTCTCTCTCTACTCTCTTGATAGCGATAAATACTTCACTACTCTCAATTCTGACTGCATTTTGATAAAGAGACTATAAAATTCCAAGTCAGTAGACTCCGTAGTAGAACAAAAATTAAATATAATAGAAGCAGAGTTTTGTAACAGGTTATCTGTCCAGGTTTACGCAACTTTGAACCCGTGAATGTCAGCAGAAGTATAGTTGGAAATCTATCAACATCATGGCTGACGAAGACAAGAGTGATGTGTTTCGGATTCCATTCACACCTTTAACTGCAGACAATCGTTTTGTGGGTCAAATGAAATAGAAAATATTCTCCGCGGAAAAAGGCTTTTAAATATGTCTCTTAAAGTGGTACCTCTAGTACGAGTACATCAGAAACAACCTTAGCTGACCATGTGAGTAACCAGCAGAGTATGGCTCTGGCCTATATAACGATGAGGACTTTGGGCGAAAAATTAAAAGGACGGTCCAGGCTGTTACTGAAAAATCTATAGATGCAGAGTTGACAAAACTCCAATAAGTAAAGATGGGCCCTGCATTTTCAATAATTTAGAATTCTAATAGAATAGAAACCCTTGTAAATAAGTTGGCAGAAGCGGGACACACTCTTTCTTACTTAGAAAATAAAAGAGAATTGTTACGTAGATTGAGATCCGAATTTAGAGTGACGGCACAAGTAGTTCGATCAACTTGTAAATCATATCATGAAACTGTATCAAAATTGATAATACATGAAAGTGAACTGGAGGAAGTTTCTGAGAAACATCTAGCTATGTTGACAAAGTCTGAGTATAAAGGACAGCAAGGCAACCACAACAAGGACAAGAAGTGTTTTCATTGCGGACGGAAGGACACATAGCAAGAGATTGTTTTTCAAATCCGAAGCTATAATTTTACAGGATAGAAATCTGAAAAGAGAAATCAGAATTCGATATATGATAACGATTTCTAAAAGAACCGCTGGTTGGCTATGCTGGTGAAAGCAGTAGCATCAATATCCCATGACTATGTTTCCAAATCGAGAAAATGGATGGTGGATTCTGCTTGCGCTCTACATGTGTGCAACAATAGAAACTATTTTCCAGAGTTTAATGCTAGTGATAGACAACTTCAAGTCGAGAACAGGGAGTCTGTCCCCGTTGAAGGAACTGGTACAGTAAATTTGGTTTCCATTGTAAATGGTAAAGCAAAGTGTGTATCACTGCAAAATGTATTGTACGTGCCAAACCTGATCTATAACTTAATTTCTTCAAGTTTGACCAGGCGAAGCGGCTTTCGTCGAAAGTCGGAAGATTGATGATGATGATGAGAATCCAACCCATCGCATTTTACGAATGATTCACAAAAGTCGAATATGATTACTATGGTCGCAAAAGAAACTGAATGTGGACTTTATGGAGCAATTTTTAAAGTGAAAAATGTCAAATCTGATTTGAAGCCGTTATCTGTAGCTGGGACCACGTTCCATGAAAGGCTCAGTCATGTCCGGCCATCTGTGATAACAAAGTCTGTTCAACATGTCAAAGGAAATTCCCTCGATGATTATATATCAGAAAGTGGTATTTGTCGCACCTGTGCTATGAGAAAGTCCGCAAGGGTTTCACAGAAACTCTCAGCCATGTATATATTAGTAATGAAACCAGTTGAAAGAGTCTTTACGGATGTAGTTGGACCAATCCAGTCCCCATCGTTAAAAAGTCGAAGTATTTCGTGACAATGGTGGATGAATACAGTCGATTCAGTATGGTTCGGTTTTTCATACGTAAATCAGATGCAGGGAACGCCGTTAAAGAAATTATATCGGTGCTAGAAAAAATATTTAATTATCACATACAGGATTTACAACTCATATATCGGAAAAGAGTAAAATGGCTACGGTCGGATGGTGGCAGTGAGTTTATTGGTAGGGAACTTCAGGACTACTTAAAAATGTAGGGAATTTCTCATTGAATAACGACCACTTTTTCACCTGAATCAAATGGTAGGGCGTAATGTCTTAACAGAACCCTGATTGATATGTTTCTCACGAGGATGCAGGGAGTGGAGAACAAATCAGATGGGATGCTATGGTCGGAGGCTGTCAATACGGCTTCAAAAATTCGAAATCGTTTGTTGAAGAGCATCTGTTCTCAATACTACACTCCTTACGAAAATGTTTATGGATAAAATCCGAACCTGCATAATATCAGAAAATTTGGACGCAAAGAATACGTACACATTCTAAAATAGCCCCAGGGCGAAAAACTTCAGTATCAGCCACAAGACAGGATTTTGATTAGTTACACTAGGGGTAGCGCATACTGAATTTCACAAAAAGAAATCATACGGGTGTAATTTATAAAGACGTCAGATTTGATGAAGAAGGGAACACTCAACCTTCTGATGAAATTCATAGATGTGAATTTATTACATTCGAATTTGAAGAAATTGAAACTGAATATGTGGAAAATGATTACTAAATGCCAGAACATATCAACAACGATGGATATTCTGTGGAACAAATAATTTAACCATTCACAACTGATAATACAACCTTTCATTAGGATCAATCCCTAGATTCTAAGGATGGGTTAACATACGACCCAGGATTGTGCCGGTCCAATCGGCATACAGCTGGTGTTCCACCTGAAGTACTTGGCCACAGTAACGTTTGTCCAGTATCGGAGACAATGTTTAGTGAATATTATGTCAACAAGATTCCAATTTCTTATGAAGATGAGGCAAACATCAAACAAGCTAAAGAATGGGTATCTGCAATTGAAGAGGAAATGAATTCACTTGAGAAAATGAAACAATGTAAATGTGTTCCAATTCCGTAAAATCGAAAATCTATTCGTACAAATAGGTTTTTGATCCTAAATTTATCTCAAAAATTGAAATTGAATGATTCACGGCACGGTTGGTCGCGAAAGACTTCACACAAAAGGCTGGAGTGGACTTCTTCGAGATTTTCTCACCCGCGTCAACGTATGCCACTGTACTGTAATTGGCTGAGGGCAAGACTTGGAGAGAGAGACTTACATGGGGAAACTGATCGACCGGAAAGTGAATCAACAGTAAATCCATAAGTGGGTAAGTTTTGTGTTATCGAATGAATCCATAATTTGGAAGAGCAAACAACAGTTTGTTGTGGCACAGAGTACTGTGGTGGCTGAATACATTTCTCTTTCATTTGCGGTTCGAGAGGCACTGTTGTTGAAGAAATTTAAAACTACGTTTTTGCATTTTAGAATTTATTTAAAATTTGCATCGAAGAGGATCAAGGGTATATTTCTTTGACAGAAAATAGTGTGGTTAATGAACGTTCAAATCATATCTCCATGGAATACCAGATGATAATGGACTACGTAAGCAAATGTATAGTCTCAACAAGCTATGTAGCAACAAATAACATCGTCGCTAATGTTTTGACAAAAGCTTTACCAGGGACGCAATTTGAGATATTGAAAAAATTGGTTATGAAAATCTAATATTGAAATATTTCTTGAGGGGTTGTTGGAAAAGAGGGAAATAATCAAGGCTGTTTATGTGCACTCTCTTCACTGAAAGTTTGACAGAGATGGGCACTATCTTATTTAGTTTCTCTATTAGGTTGGGCAGTGCATTATCATTTTCTCTCCCTACTCTCCCGATAACAAGAAATAATTTACCACTCTGAATTCTGACTGCAGTTTGATAAAAGAGACTATAAAAGTCCAAGTCAGTAGACTCCGTAGTAGAACAAAAATTAAATATAATAGAAGCAAGTTTTTGTAACAGTTCTCTACACGGTGGGTAGATTCAGAGCTTTGTTCTAAAAATATCCATGTAGCTATACAATAATATCCCCATTTTACTGCATTGTATTTCTTCGACACCATTTATTTTTTCCTCATCCACAATTTTTCAAAGTGTGGTTTTAATTCCTCGCCTTGTATCCCTGCATCCATATCATGTGATTCCTTTGGTTCCTCTTCCTCTATTTTCAGTGACTGTATTTCATTCATATTTTATCCATTAGTCCAGCGACGCAAGACCTGTGCTCTCGTATAGATTACCCAGTATCTGTCTCGAATCTCACACTTGCAAAATTTACTACATGGAATGTTTTCCTCGTACGTATGATGTGTTCATCCAAATGAAATCGAAGTGTCTGCTGTTTCGGTCTTCTCAACAATACTTCCGACATTTTCCAATAAAACCTAGGTAGCCCACATTTCTCAAAAGTCAATGGCCCTTCTGGAGTTTCCAAATTAGTAGATATATGTGCATTTCTTCTTGGAAACAAAAACCTAAAAATTTTACTATATGTAATTTAAACAAGTGTACAGAAAGCATTGTTTCTCGTGTTGTCAAAAATCGTATTTCAAACATGTTAAACAGTTACTTATAAAATTGTAAGGTTACTATTACTGGTTATAAAAACATTTAATTAAGTGTACTGCTATTTAGTTGATTTATGATTCACTTTGAATACACCCTTGTTTACTTTTCAAGTATAAATATATGGTACTTAGTGATATACAATGTTCGAGGTAACGCAGACATTTTTCATAAAAACGCCTTCCACTCTACCCAGAAAACGTCCATATATATATATAACAACTATTATTATGGAAACTATTTTCCATAACTGTCTTCATATCAGATGAGTTCAAAACAATCCTTGCCTTCAGATGTCTTTTTACATGTCCAAATCCATCATCACACTGTTTTTATTTCCAGCTACTAGAAACATTAGAGAGATAGGATCCTCGTATCCTATTATGACCCTTTAGTCCAAATAAATAAATATATGTATATAATGTATTATATTGATATCCATTAAGCCATGCACAATTATCTGCGGTTAAAAGTAAATTTCTATACTTCAAAAAAAACTGATGTACGGGGTCCATAGTTAAATAATGATGAAACATCGATTTAACTTCGTTTCATGTCTTTGCACCTGGTCAATGGCCTTCTGGGAGCCCAAAATGACAGTATAATGTCATTTTGGGGTCCCAGGGTTAGCAGTCACAGTACTGACAAATATATTTGTCAGTACTGCAACTGCTAACCCTCAAAACTTATGACTAAATATCTGTTAATAAATGGAACTGAACAGGTGAGACAGAAGACTAGAATTCTATAAATATATCAAATACAAAGCCATTGTCATTATCAAGCCGATATTGTCTGGTATTTACTTGAATTTCCCGCAATAATGTAAATTATTTCGATGATTCTTATCCATTTTCCCTGCTTTTAAAATAATTTTTTTAGTAATGCATATTTCGTATTGAAGGCCATATTTTTCATTTCAGTACAGGCGTTCCATTAAGCATAGTAAAAGTTAGGTATTGTTAGCATCGGGATAACGGTTTCCCGAATCCTCAAAATGTATCTTTTCTAAAGAAGAAATATGGTCTTTATTTATTTAAACTTCTTTCGTTGACAAAATTGTCTACAATATTACACCATTATTTTATAGTATTGATAGGCCTCTGAATTTGTAGTTCCATGCGATAACAGACTGATTGTTATATAGTTAGTTGTTCTTCTACCATTGGAGTGACTCATCTCATTAATTCTCCATAGTTCACTAAATACAACAACGCCGTAATCGTCCGGACTGACATTTTTCTTTCTGTCCATCTGATATTTTTGTGGTATACAGTTTTTCAACTTTTACGTGATGAAACTTTAAGCATAATGTTTAACATTTCTATCATTAAGTTATACTACTGTACTGCACAAACATCCCAGAAAATGAAAGCACCATGTATTGAATATTGCATACATTGTTGTTGATTGTTCACTATCGTCAAAATCATGGCCTATTTCCTTTCATATTTGTACAATTTGAATATTTCAGATATTTAATTCATTATATTCTATAAACTCTTGAAGCTAATGTTAATGTTGAAACGGTAACAGATAGGTAAAATAATCCGATTCATTTTCTTTCCCCGAGGACTTAAAGTAGAGCCCTTATATACTACTAATACTGTCTTCGTAGAGCCCCCTATTGAGACCTATAAACTAATTGTAACCCATCATGAAGCACCCCATTTTGGTACCACCTATTCAAATATTTTATCAGCTTAAAATAGGAATACACTGTACGGGAAAACTCAAAATGTGCCATTAAAATCTACCCTAAGATGTATTGGTACCTTTTAATACATCTACAGGGACCCATGCATTTTCGTACAAGCCAAGACCGTACTGTAGATGCATTACTTATGTTAAATTCCTGTTGTATAGCAGCTTTGTTAGACTTTTTTTCTCACATATGGCAAAAACGTTAATCAGACGTTCTGGAATGTCTTCATACAAGTCTTCAATTGTTTGCCATGTTCAATCACACTTTTTAGGCTGTCCCAGCCATTGTACATGTAGTGGTTATCCGACTGATGTTGGCTGAATTGTGGAGAACTAGTATATGGGGCGCGCGGCGAAGCCGAGGCCCATCTACGAGACACCATATTTCAGCGAACATCAGTCAGATAACACACTCATCCTTCGATAAAATCATACAGTACATGTTTAATGGTTAAAAATAGTAACATTTTATTATTACTTTTGTTTTATACGTAGTAGGTGGCACCCACGTATTAATCGCCATAAAATTACCAACCACCATGAAATTACAAATGTTATTGACTGCACCTTGAATGATGATTATTCATGGAAATTATTGATAAAAGTAATATTTTCATTGTTTTTTAAAAATATGTTTTAAGAAAAATATTTTCAAAATTAAAAAAACACAAGTGAGAAAGGTAATAAATAAACCAAGGTATGGAAAGTACGAGAGCAGGGTGAACAGCAGGGTGTGAAGTTTAGAGTTGCCGTTTTATTGGCCAGTTGTCATCTGTTTACAGCAAATTTAATAAAATCAATCAAATTATTGGAATGTACTATATTCCGTTGTAGAACAGCGGTTTAAGACAACAGTCGAAGTGGAAATTTTCCGGGTTGTATATATTATGTTTGGCCCAGAAACTGCTCACTAGCCGCCAAAAGTGAAAATTATAAATTCTTGAATGTAGTACTTATGTATCCTACATTTTAATTAAAAAATGCTGTCATGATTTAGCAGATTAAAGAATCACGATCGACGGAGGCAAAGCGTGATGTGAGCCACATGAATAATTATTTAGTGGACCGTAGTATTCTGCTCTACTCTCAATGGAAAGTTGTGTTCTCTAATTTTATTTACGTTCACCACTTTTCTACCAATTTTAACCATGGACACAACGAATTGGGATGACGAACCCGTTCAAAAAATATCGACTTACATCGACGAAAGTATACCTGAAAATGTATTGTTCAGTTTTCGTATACCACTATCTCAAGAAAACGATGTTTTCACTGACGAAGAAACTGTTCCTACTACCCCACCCCTCGTAATATATCATTGAAAATTCCATAATCATCTCCTCTTCCTCCAAGACTGGACACTGTTTCTTATCCAATCAATAGTTTTATGGCACTGTAAATTTGTTCTACACATATTGTCTATCCGCTATCAATACGTCACAATACTTGGCAACCGCCTACAAAAGAAACAGTAGAAACTTCCACCAATCTGAAAGTTGAGAACGGCGAAGTGATGGAACCATCAGAAGAAGTGAGGAAAAAATGGGCAATAGAATTGTTCCAAACAATGAAAAAAGTTCATTGTCAGCAATTACACGATCTTCTAATTTTATACTTCGTAAGCTACCTGTGAACGATACTACGAGAGATTATGGAAAGTGGCTGGAATTCACTGCAAATATTGGTATAGAAAATCATCCAACTGTCTCTGACAAGACATCAGAAACTCAACTCGTAAAGCAAATTCTATTCAATGGCGATGAAGGCGGCATTTTGCCGAATGGGTATTCTGAATTGACTACACAGCAATTGAAACATGTCAGATATTACTTGTGTGAATTTTCAGTCAAGTATCGAAAGGAAAAATTGAAGGAAGAAGTGACTCCAAACACATTGAGGGTCTATCTATGTGGTGTGCAACGATATTTAAAAAATGCATTGGAATATGATATACAAGTTTTCAAACACCCGATTTTTACTTGCAAGAAAAGGACTAATAGCCATTCTGGGCAACTGGTTCAATCAAGTGAAATGCACATTATTTCTCATAATTTTCTTAATACTATGGATGTGAAAAGGTTATGTACTTCTGCAGAACTGTCTAGGAACACACCAGAAATATTTCAGTGTAGACTTATATTCGGCATTGCTCTTATAACCGCCATGAGACCTACAGAGTTACATAAATTAAGAATATCTCAATTTAGTAATGTTGTGGAAGGAAATTAACATGTATGGTGTATTAAAGGGCGGCTTCGTGCAGTTGATGGTACATCGAAGACAGCAAGTGCAGGATGGAAATCAGCCTAAATTAAGCCGAAAAATGCATTTGTGTTCAATGAACACTATTTTGGAAAAACTGTAAACATTTTTGAAGATATTTCTGACTACATGAATTTGAGAAAAAACTAAAAATGAAGAAAGAGATAGATGATGATAGATGTTTTACAAAATATAATCTGAAAGGGGCACAGCTTAGCGAATTTTTAAAATGTCTGGTTTTGGGAGAGCACACCTTGCGAAAATCGATTCAGTATGCATTTTCCAAAAACGGAATAGTTGGATCTGGTGGCAATAACTGTATCATGACACATAATTGACGTGGTACTGTGTCGTCTCTTTTGCTCGAGGAAGGGCATCCTGACCCAGCCGTGGCATGTCGGACTGGACACAGGCAATTATAGAGTTTGAAAAATTATCAGATTTTACGTGGAGGAGAAGGAAGAAATCAACAAACATGTCTATTCAATTATACAGAACAGAGAAATACGAAAACAAAATCTAATGGCCCCCGCGGTTATATTAATAATAATAATGTTAAACGTTTACGTTCCAATCCTGATCCACCTCTAGTTGAACCAATTTAAACGGGTTATTCAATTACAGGTAATGAAAAGAAACTCGAAACAAAAAATTACCATCTTTCGGAAAAGATGGTACAAATATTATTCCCAGTTTTTTTGTACTTGGGGTGTTCATATAATTGGTACAATTAGTATATCAGTAAGTAATAACTGCAAAGATGGCAAGTAATTTTTATACGTAACATTTAATTCCATTTACATTTCCACTTTTGATTATCATTTATAGCGCTCCCTACGTTCATCTTCGTTATTAATGTTTTTCGAGGTTTCTTTCATTTTGGAAAACTCACTTATTATTATTCAAAAGCAGCTGTACTAATGTGTCATCACAATGAAACGAAAAATAAGGACTTGCTTGGAAATAATAAATACATTACAATAATTTCGAGATTGATTGCGATATCATTTTTAAAACTACAAGAGTTGCACTTATAGTACTTTATATTTATTCTACAGATTACATGAACTTGGATCTTCATTTCCCTGTTTCGTATCTTTGTTAAGTGTGTTTTCCTTTTTTGTGTTATTATTAGTCAACCTCGTCAATCTTTTACTACTGTCTTTTAAGACATGAGACGTTAGACAACCCGTGTAAAAAAGGGGTGTTTTTCAATGTGCGAAGAAAAATGTATTTTTAATGGCCCTGATTGGTCAGTGGTGCACTTTTCAGTTTTCAAAACGGCAGTTCCATTACATATGCCCAAAAACAGGAGGTTGAATGCATACACGGGTTGTCTTAAAAGTCTAAAGCAAAGAAATTCGGAATATATTTGAAACACAAAGCCAACAGAATCTATATGATGCAGAAATCCGAATCATGGATTCGGTTGATATAATGTGGAAATTGAGTATCTGATGGACTTTATTTTATTTGCAATAAGAGGTGACAACTGGCCAATACAATGGCAACATGAAATTTCACACTCTGCTGGTATTTCTCAATTAAGCTCGTTACACGTTGATCCCACTTTTTCCAAACTTGTTCGAAACCCACCCCCTCCTTTTTTCCTATAAAGAAGCTTACGTTATTTTTTATATATTGTTATTATTTTATATATATATATATATCTTTATTTTTTGTTTTTGTTTTTGTTTTTCTCTTTTCCCATGTAGTTTCCCATTATTTCCCCTCTTCTTCTACCATTACCACTATATGATGCAGAACAAATGACAACTGTAGTGTGCAGCGTACACATACATAGAAAAGGCCCAGACATAACTCCTATATTCAACCCATAGATACAGTAAATAAGTGCTATTTTTTATGTTACATATTATGTTA
This sequence comes from Odonthalia washingtoniensis, assembly GCA_032358235.1. Classification (NCBI taxonomy): domain Eukaryota; phylum Rhodophyta; class Florideophyceae; order Ceramiales; family Rhodomelaceae; genus Odonthalia; species Odonthalia washingtoniensis. The sequence continues at coordinate 2,468 of JAULBU010082012.1, read as the reverse complement.
TTTTTTCAAAACTCACATGCAGCGAATATGAGTTATTCACTATATGTTGCTGTTGAATATAGTAGTCAATGAAGGGCCACCTGGGTGCTTCAAAAAACACATTTCCGATTAAAAGCTGCCAATAAAATTTACATATTTCATCCAACATCGATAGGATAAGGATAAGAAGACCTTTCTCTCACTATGCAATGTCCATAAGCTGTTCCATAATATTGAAGTGGGCCTCGGAGTGTTCCATGTGCTTCAACAATTATTTTGATACTTCTTGACCATCTCTATCCAAGCATTACAGGAGCAGTCTCGCAGTTTGAACACACTCTGTCTTGCCATCTAACAAACCAGTTACATCATACACCACTACACGCAATACCCTAATGACAAGGAGAGGACCCAACCAGCGAAAAGACATCTTGTGTCCTTCGTTCTAGGCCCGGCGAACAACAAAATATCCAACCTGTAACTTTGTTGATAACAGATTTGTTTTCAAATTATGGAATTAAATTTGTTTCCTATGGATCTTTTTCATTTTTCTCCGAAGTCCATTTGCATTCCGTCCAAAACAATATGTAACTCATTTATATGAAGAAGCTGTATTGCACAAGCTTCTTCTATAGTATTCCTTTTGGAAACTTATAATTCAATATCCCCAATTTCCAACTGTGTCCGAACTGGTTTCAATCCATTCATTACCTCCATTGGGGAATGATGCGCTCCATCAACCCTTTCTCCTAACCGTTTGATGGTGATTAATTTATAGCTGTCATGATGGCCCCCAGATAACAGGCAAGTCTTGGGGACCCATTTGTAATTCAGATAATAACATATTAAAATTATCATGGCTGGCAGACAGGCATTGAATGCCTGTCTGCCAGCCATGATATTTTTCAGACATATTTCCACCGTTCCATTTACCTAAAAACAGGACACAGTAAATCTGTGTTTAATACGGTGATTCTTGGCAAGATACGTCATGACTTGGTTTTTTAAGTGCGACGCCTGGTCCGAAACCCAATATTGAATCACTGTAAAAATTCCAATCCAACTTGCCAATTCAGTTGCCACTGTTTCAGCATTCGCAGCATTTCTCGGGTATAATCCCATCGTGGTCGTATGTGATGATCGATCAGGTACCCGCAGGCACCATGTCGCTGTTGGTCGTATGCATATATTGAAAGGTGCGAATATTGAAAAGTGTTTTACAAGTTGAGGAAGGGATGATGGTGGTGGAAGGAATGCAATGATTTTTCTTATCGTAACATACCACAGTGACCGACAAACGGTTTTTACTTTATTTTCAGTGAAGCGTGTCCATCTGTTAAACTTTTAATTGGACAAAAAATTTCGAAAATGTTTTCATTGGTCAATTAATTTCAAAAATTGATTGATTCTGTTCCTGGAATCAGAATGAAAAAGAAATCATCTTACTTTCTGGAAAAAGACCAACTTTCTATTACGTTGAACTGTTGGTACGGGGAGCGACGACTACAATCTGGAGAACAAACGTGCGAAGTGGGGAAAGAAGGAGCCGTGCGAGCTCCTGGATAACTCGATAGTAAAAAACCAACATCACAACCACAGCTTCATTATGTCAAAAAACATGTTAATGCGGTCATTCCTATTCTTCGTCTTCTGCTTCATCTTCTAAATTCTTTTCTGTATCTACTTCATCCATGATCATTTGAAATAATTGTTTATACCGTTCAGATTCTTTTAACAGCATTTTCATGAACCGGAAATTTCGTTCCGCACGACGATCACGCTCTTGGCAATTTTCCAATTTATTCATAGCCTTCGTAAATTATTCAAAATTAAGTTGTTTCTGTTTTCTGTCGCTTTCTTTCTTTTCTACACCATTCTTTTTAAATAATTTCCTCCTCATTTCCTTTACCCCTATCGGTCTCTTGTACTTTACGTCATCTTCTTTACTGCTTGAATTAATTTCAGGCACCATAGCTTCTTTTATTTCATTGTATTCTTCTTTCTCAGACAGTTTACCGAACTTCGGGTAGTCGCTCAAGAATGTTGCAGCTTACAAATACTTCAACTCTGCACCATCATTTCGTTCCCCATTCGGCATCGTTCTTCCTGCTTTTACTATGTAGTATGTCATCATCATTTCCATAAGCTCCTCGTCTGTACGGCCACTGTTGTTTCCTTTCATAATGTGTTCTTTGGAAGCCAAGTACACTGAAATCCCTTTTCTAAATGAACACCATTTCGCCTTCAACACCAACGGCGTCCTTTTCAGTTCAAATTTTGGGTCACAGAACTCTGCTATGGTAGTCCTCATACTGTCTTCACTTTTTTTCGTGCCTTTCATGCTCTGGAATATCCAATCCTTTGCAAGGTATAGACCCTCCCTCCAAGAAAAATGCTTCCCCCTTCCCCTCCATGCTTGAAATTACACCATATACCTTTACACTGCCTTTCGTTTTATTTTTGGAGCCGGTGGGCCACTGTGGCTCGCT
>JAULBU010081901.1:0-28186 GCA_032358235.1 Odonthalia washingtoniensis | reverse complement strand
CCATGCCGTCCCCATTTAAGATAATATGCAGTTTTTTGGCACAAACTGCACATTACGTAGTCTACTACGGATGTTTCATACTGAAATCCCCAGGGCCCTATAAAACCAGCTCACACATAAATTACATTCGGGACTCCACCTCTTGGAAGCCAACATCCTTTTCCGAAGACACTGACGTAACCTTTATGCTATATTTTCAAAATTGAAATAATGCCCAAGTCGATTCAAAAGATTACAAAAAGCATTTAAACAAAAATTCGATTTCAGTTTTGAAACTTTGAAATGTTTTTTGGGTAATGTAAGTTAAAATTTCCCAAATATTCCAAACATTCTCTCTTTGGTGTTTTTTGGATAATAGAAATATATATTTGATGGATCCAAATTACATTACACTCTAAATATTCCGAAACTTTCATAAAGTGGAATTACCAAGCACCCTCAAAATCATATTGGTATTATTTGACTTCTTCAATGTATATTTCATGGTACCAAATGGTTTTCGAGAAATTTTCGTTTTGGAACGTTTTTTGAGATCACTTTTATTTTGAAAGATACAGACGATTGCAGTGTTCATGTTCTTCGACAACTCAACCCCCAACGTTTATGGTAAATCAACAGCTTGCTTCTCTGGAGGTGTATGATGGGCTCCTAGGTGTCTTATCCCAGGAAATAACTGTACGAAAGAACCCTGTAAGGTGTCTCTCTAACCCCCGCCTTCGGATGCTGCTCATCGGTATTGGTGCCGTGGTCGACTATCCGTTCAATAACGTATTCATCCTCTCCTGCCGACCGTTGGTAGTTGTTTTCATCCAGCTCATGTCTTTCTAGTTCCCCCGTTGGGGTTTGTTCGTCTTCAGCTTGTTCCGAGTTTTTGTCTAATTCTGCATCCTTTTCAACTTCATCTTGTATTACGCCTTCGCTTTCACCCATTTCGCCTCCAGTGTATTACAGTTAGCTCGGTTTGTTGTTCGGCTCGACATGTCCCTAGTGTCTCTGTGTGTGACTGAGTAATCCTCAGGTGTTATGTCTTCATCCATCAGTGGACGTATGGCTTGATCTCCTACAGAGTGCGTGGTTCAGGTACCAAAACTACTAGCGACCTTGAAACTCTCTCTACCAACTTGTATGGTCGTTCAATTACAACCATACTGCCCGTTACGTCATTAAGCATGTAGGAGCCGTCTTCCACTACACGCAACTTGTGTCGGTGTTCCCGTTCATCTCGTCATTCGACGCGTAAGAATACGCAGTCATCTGATGAGATTTTCTCGGTCCGTCGTCTTAGGTGGTTCTAGTAGTTGCGTTTATAACGCGCTTGTGCCAGCTAGATCTTACATTTCGTCTCGCGAAGGGCCTTTTCCAACCATGTATTCCAAGTATTCTTGGCCTCTTTTGGAGTGTTTCATCTTGATGTTTCCGCTTTAACGGCAGTGGTGGTGGTCGTCGTAACAAAACCAGCTCGAACGGAGCAAATTCCGTCGAGCTGTGTGGCTGAAAATTGTAGGCGTACGTTAGTGCGACGGCATAGAGGTCTCAATCCTTGGGATGGTCACCCGAGTAGCTGCGTATCGCGGACTTGATGGTCCGGTTGTGTTTTTTGACTTGACCGTTGGTCTGGGCACGGTATGTCGTGGTAAAGACGTTGTGTGTGTTAAATATATTGCAAACGTCCTGAAAGAAGTTGGCGGTGAAGCATCCGCCGTTTTCGGAGAAAAGTTCCTTCGGTGTCCCGTAGTTGAAGAGCCATTCGTTCACGAATTTCTTCGCCACTTCGGCTTCTGAAAACCTCTTCATGTGTATAGTCTTGGTTAGATTGATAAGGCGTTCTGATATCACCTAGATGTATTAGTTTCCACGTGCAGTTTTGATTAATTCACCCAACACGTCGATGGAGACGGACTCGAATGGTGCCTCTCATGGAAAGAGTTGAAGTTCCGTCGCATTATTTTCCGTGTCATTCTTACGCACTTCATTGCGGTTACCGGCGCAAGTTGGGCAAATACATGCTTTTTCGTAACAATAAACTGTGCATGCATTTCAGTACATGTGACGGCGTATTGTCTGGTATTGTTTCCTGCCCCCTGGTTAACCGCCTAGTCTAACGTAATGATGTATATGAAATATTCTTTTCTTTAAGGCATTTAGAATAACGATTTGAGAACTGTTTTCAGCTTTCCGGATTCTAGTTCCTCGTCATTGAAGCCAAAGGTTTTTACCACCCCATCTTAAAGCTTTTGGCGTATGCTACCACAAAAGAAGTTGGATTTTTGTGCGATGAGTAACTCCTCGGTTAACAATTGTTGGAATAAAGGGTCGGAATTTGTTGGATCCGGCAATGTGGAAAACACGGCATCAGCTGAAGAATCATCCAAGTAATGTGAAGTGTGCTCCTCGTGGACTGTTGACGTGTCGATCTGAGTGTAATGGGAGTTGTCTCGTGACAGGGAAATGTGTTCCTGGGAGTTGCTTTTCTATTCCGGCATGGTGAATGTTGGAATTTCTTCTTCTTCGCTCGCGATTATCTTTTTGGGAGTTTTAAGTCGTGAAAATACGTCGGCTTGCGTGTTGATCTTGCCAGTCTCACACTGTATGTGGAAGTCGAACTCTGTAAGGCAAAATCTCCAGCGTATAAGTCTGCCTGATAGATCAGTGATGGTGAGCAACTAACCAAGCGCTGCGTGGTCTGTGAATCCGTCTAACTTCTCGTAGAGAAGATAGGGGCGGGGATTTTAAGAGACCATATGAAGGCAAGACATTCTCGATCTGTTGCATAGTAACCCTTCTTGGCTTTGGTCAATGAAAGCGAGAAACACCAGATAGGTTTTTCCCTAAATGAAGGAGCTTGGAAGAGTGCGCAGCCGATTTTGTAGTTGCTTGCGTCCGTGTCAACCGAATATCTACGGATAAGTTGATGTAACGCCAGTATAGACGGTGTGCAGACGGCCTCTATGAGAGAGTGGAATTATTGAAGGTGATCCTCGTTCAAGTTGAACGAGTCTGAGTTGTTCTTCTTCAGCAGCTCGTTGAGTTTCGATACTGTGTTTTTGAAGCTTGATATAAACCGCCTGTATTTGTTTCAGAATCTTAAGAATGATCGCAATTCCGTCTTTGACGTTGGTGTCTTAGCTTGTCGGAATGATTCCATGTTTGTTTGATCTATCTTCAGTTCTCCTAGCTTGATGACATGGCCCAGCTTCTTTACGGTACTCGAGCAGAAGTGGCATTTCTTGATTTTTAAGGTAACACTGGCTGCTGCGGAGCAGGTTGGAATTTCATCCACATGCGTGATGTGTTCGTCTACAGTCTTGGAGTAGATAATGATGTCGTCCAAGTAGAAGATAAAATTACGCCATTTAAACTTGGTAAGTATGAGATTCAACGCACGTTGAAACGTCACCGGTGAGTTTGAAAGCTCTAATTGCATTCAGTTTTATTGGTGCGTGCCCACGTGACATAAGAACGCGGTTTTGTTTTTATCTTTTGGTATAATGGATAATTTCCAATGGACGTAGTATGCGTGCAAGGTTGTAAATATCTTTACATCTCCAAGTGATTCTATACACTCGTCTATACAAGGAAGTGGGTAGCTGTCTTTCAAGAAGGCTTGGTTTAGCTTCCGTTAGTCAATATAAAACCTAAGCTTACCATTTCCTTAGGTGAGAAGAGGACTGGTGCTGCCCATCAAGAATTAGTAGGTTCGATAACTCTATCCTTGAGCTGCTTGGTAACCTCGAATTTTTCGAGTTCTCTTGTATTAGGTCCCGCCCAGTACAGTAGTGATTTTAACGACCTTATTCCAGGGATTTGGTCGATTGCATGCTCGGTGACGTTTATGTTCCCCAACTTGCCGAGTCACATTGACTCGTGTTTCTTCAATATGGTTCTGATTTCATGGTGGTATTACTAGAGTACTCCGAACCGTTACGTCTTCCGCCTTTGTTGGCGTTTCGTCTTGTTCTATTTCCGACTCTCGAAGGTCCACAATATGTTTTTTATCAACGCCGGGTCTCTAGGAGATATATGAGGTTTCCAAAACATGGAAGGTGGTTGAATCGATTAACCGGACTCGGGTATTAGGCCATGCATCTGAGCATGCGAAATGTTCTACTCAACAAGCAAGGTGGGTTGCGGACTTGCGTTGGTAATGTGTTGAGTTAGAAGCAGTATCTTTGGCATTTCTTCAAAGTTTCCGACAAATATGCGGAACGAATGTCCGTCCGTTACATTATCTATTCCTGCGCCTGCGAGACATAAGTGATTGTCGTACAAGCGTGATGTTGGTTAGACGATGATTAATCCTTGGCGTGCTGTCTTGACTTCTATGTGGGTTTGTGTTTCCGATTGTATAACCGTCTGTTCTGCAACATTTTTTTTTGGTGTGGTCCTCCCTTTGTGGGTATGTATTCCTGCTCTTTTGGCAACGGAGGAGCGTCCAAGAGTCTCTTGTTAGGCTTCTGGGCAATGGGGACAGTTGTTCCGTCTTCCAGTTCAACTGACCACCTGCGTGGGAGGATTTTTTCGACATATTTGTCCTAGAATTCACAACCGAGGATAACCAACGTTACTAGTCGGTCGACCACGCAAAAGGTAAACATATCCGACTGGGAACCAAGTTGTGCTGCCAGCTTTATCGTTATTTCCATGGTGATGGGTCAATTATTCGCCTCTCGTATGTTGGTCGACCATTTAAGGGGCTTCATGAATCTATCCGACCCATGAAATAGATCGGAGCGTCGAATGAAACTAGATCCGGCGCCGGTATCTAGGACTGCTGCGAACCCTTTGGTTGAACATAATGATAATCCAATATTGGCATATAATAGATAATTTTGTCGGGCCAGTACGAATATCGCACCTTGTGCGTCTATAAGTTTCACTTTCCGCCACGGACGTTGGAGGGAACTAAAGTTTTTCGTGGCTGATGGTCCGATGGAATCAACAGGGATGACACGGGGACTTTGAGAAGGAATCTGTAGGCAACTCAATATTTTCTTATTGAGAAAGGAGATTCTTCGGGAAGTCCCATGTCAGTTTCCCTGGGTTTTATCATTGATTTTGGTCGCTTTGTTAATTTCACTTCCAGCTTTGGGGCTGTTGTTTTTTGGACGTGTGGTCACAGCGAGAGTTGCAATATGATACGTGGTATCAGGTACACGATCTTTTTCATCTGACGACAATTTATCCTAGTTGGCGATTACAGGGTCCATTTTGGAGAATTGAAGCGTACACTTAGGCAAAATGTGGTTAAACTCGAAACATCGGTGACACATCGATGGTTGTTGCGTCGAATCACTCCGTTTGTTTGTTGTCTACCCAACGTGTGTTGGTAGTGATGATCTTCCACCGAACTTGATATATGCTGGCCTTACTGTACTCTCATACAGGTTTTTTCTTTCTTGTATTCTTCCTCCGTCACAGTGAATGGGAGTTCGTTGATGTCCACGGAATCTTGCGGCATTACTCAGTTATACTCGACTTCTTCTGCGATGAGTGCGATTGAATAGTCCACGAAGTGAACTTCGCGTGTTGTTTGACGAGTACCTTTAGGTGGTAACGTTACTTTCCGCGTTCCAACCAGTTGTGCGCGATATACTTCACCTTGGTAATGCGCAAATTGTACCAATCGTTCTAACAGTAATTCCTGACGGGGCTCGTTTTCCCGGAATCTGAAGACAATTGTTAGAGTGGTGGGCGCAAGTCCGTCTTCAAATAACTTCATCTTTTTTAAATCGTCGAAAAAATAACCGCAGGGATAGGCTGCGTCATTCAACTGGGACGTGAAATCCTGTTCTGTTTCATTGTTCAATTTCCGCGTACTGCGTGAGGAATTTACCGCTTCACGTATGGAAGCGGGTGTGGCGTACGTTCATAATAAGGATTGAACGTCTTCGGGCCAGCAACTGACACCATCGGAGCGTACTCCGTTTCTAGTTGATCGAAATTGTTTCGCAGCATTCCCAGTGAAACATTGCGGAGTTCTACGTATGCCTGTACATCGGTCAAGCCGAGTATGTCGCACTCTTCCACCATTCGCTAGAGGGAGTTGAAAATTAATATTGGGTCTTCCATCTAGAATAGGTGCTCTTTCATGTTCAATTCCAGGCTCTTGAGGAGTCTGCGAAAGTCACCAGTGGATGCATTGTCTCGGTCTCCACTTATTCCGGACAAAAGATAATATCGGTACGATATCAACTGGTGGATTTCTAGGTTTGATGGTTTAAACGAGGTCATTACTCTGTGTTCAGGGCCCTTCTTACGTTCAAAGAGACGTACGACCAGATCGATAATGTTCAAGCCGAGGCCTGTTATTTCGTCGTCCTCTTCTGAAGATGAGGGCTCGTAGTTAGAAGTAAGTCGTGATACAGCCGACGGGTTTGAACGGTACGTGCGTGAAGCGCGCGATCCATTCTTTTTTGCCTGGAGTGGCGTATCACGATGTACCATTGACACCCGTTGAGACGATTGAAGAAGACGTTTAGGTGCTTATTCCTGACCCAATGCAGTTATAAAATCTATGTTATTACTATTTTTTGTTCCACCTCGAAATTCGAGTTTTGTTTTAGGACAGTACCGTGCTCCCAGAGTTCGTTAACGTCCGAACGTGAAAGTTTCACGGCTTCGGCAACAGACTCCGTTGGTGAGGGTATCCTTTCGGCGAGGGATTGCTTAATCGCCGTGAGTTCTTCCTGGAGGTTGTTTAATTCCTCCTTGAACCCGAGCTTGTGAGTGAGCTCCTCTTCCAGACGTGTTTTTAGGTCTGTTACTCTTTCATTGAGGCCCGTGGATTCATCTCCGCAAATTCGTTGTATGATTTCCTCACGATTTCATTGGCCCGATAACGGTGCAGGGGAGTCCACAGAATCGTTTATTGATGCTCTGTGGGAAGCATTACGCGATGCGGCGGGTAGGCTACCAATAACAGATCTGGTTTTTCTCAAGCCGAGCTTCGGTATTCCTGTAGTAGTCTTATCCATCTTGAGTCAATTGTCATCTAGATAATTCTAGGGTGGGAGACCAAATGTAGTGCAATGCACTTCCAAACGGAAGGAAGTAAAACAGCACTAAAGGCGTTAGGAGTCCTCGTTCCATGAAAACTCTTGTTGACATTGCACTCCACCAAAAGGAGAGGTAGGGTGAGGGGATAATCAAATAGGTGACTGTTGTCCCATCGTTTTTGATACTCCGATGTGGTTGTGTGAATACGTGAGTCAGATGGATGGAGGGATGAACGGGGAAACTTTTGACCAATGATCCAATGTACACTCCGTGGGAAGGCGGCTGGTTGGTGCGGTTACCCGTGATGAGGCGGCTAATGGTCGCCCGTTCTCGTACACGCTTGTAGCGACTGACGCTGGCACAGCAGACGATCTGCCAGAGCCTATATAACTTTTTCGTCGCGAATGATGAAAGTCGGGGGTACGTGAAGTCTCAGAAACTCTTTAGTTTATTATCATTAAGGGAAATCCGGGGCATGAAGCCCGTTAAATTGTCTCCACCCGTCGCCTGATGGCAAAAACGAGAAGTATACAGTACATCTAATAGAGTAAGATGCTGTGCTCGGTGTACAGCTGTCCAGAAAACACGTGGATAGTTCAATTACCCGAACGAGACCAAACGCAGAAAACGTGACAAATTAGACAGACAAACGTGGCAGAGCGAGACGAAAGTGATACAAAACGCGATGAAAAGTATTAGACTTGGAGGTGATCTCATAGCTGATGAGTTGACGCCCGATTGCACCACACAATATCACAGAGACAGATGGATGTAACATTTGAAGCATACAGATATTGAAGAGCGGAATTCGAGTCTCAAACGTGCATTATGCCTCGAATAAGTGAATCAAAACTGCAAATGCTTGTGTGCGTGGGTAAAGACACCTGGTCGTCCGATTTGAGTTGCCAATTGTGTTCCATCATCAACACTCAGCCATTCATCATCATCACTCACTCACTCACTCACTCACTCACTCAACGAACCAACCACACGAGCATGGTTGCTGGTTCCAGCAGGAGATTTCGGTGCAAGATGCAGCAACAGCGACTGATCCAAAAAATACTGACGGGCATTTGACTTTGGGCCGTTGCGTGAAAACGCAATAGTTCGTCGCGCTACATTCCAGGTAGGCGCATTACTATCTATGGCAAGTTCTCGTCGGAGGGCTGCCAAACACATCCCGGTGCAGTCCAAAGCAGGTTGATACTGTATAATGCTCGCATTATGCACACACAGATGGGATTTTAATGCTTACACAGGTTTCCCGCTCATCACAGATTTTGTGCCGCGGTCGTCGTGGTGCGAGTGCGCAATGGAACGGCTATGAGACGAATCGTGAAAGACTGCGGTTATCGATAATGTCCGTTTGCGGTGGATAAGTGGGTGAAGAGAGAGGTATGTAGATGTTGTGGAGGATATATTATTGAATGGACGGGCGCGACTGTGTACGCCAAGTTGTATTTGAGTTACTTTCAGAACGTAGTTGCGTTACCAATGCAGTAAACTGGAGTATATGATGCGCGGTGCGATCCGTTTTAGTCCGTTTAATTTATTTCCCACCCTACGTCTAATGGGTACGATTGCGTGAAACGAACGGTTCTGGGGGAGTGGCTGTTGACATTGGTTTCGTTGATACCTAACGAAAAGTTGATTTTACACACGCGTGCTAAGATTGAAGAGCCAAGTAATATGAACAACCGTTTTGCAACATATGCTCAAGTCGTTACTTGACATGCGCGCCAATTTTATTATAACTGGCCTATCAGCCCCCCAATATAACATAAGATACTTTTCGAAGAGTGGTCATGGGGAATCATTTGACGTGACTGAAATATAATTTCGTTTTGTTTTGGTCGGATGCCGTTATTAATGCACGTGGAAATCACGTATTTAAATATGGGTAATACGCAACGATGGCTGAATAATAGAGAATGTATAGAAATAATGGATGTTGCATGGACTTATTTGCAAACATCTGTAATGATGTGCAGATGGCTTGGTGGGGAGAAATTTTCCTGCAAGTACGACTGGTTAGTACTTTGGACGATTTTTCACGTCCTCATTTTCCCAGTCCGAGTGTATTACTAGAAATTATTGTACCTGGTATGGCGGTACATGTCAAAAGAATTCTATGCGGCGATTTCGATGAATGGCCTTCGTCACAGGAAGGGAAAGTGATGATGGTATTTGGGTTTGATTGATATATGCGAAAGGGCTGGGTGAAGGCCACTGGTGACTGTTTGATAGAGTCTGTCAATTGGAGCGAAGTTGAATACCAGATGGAGAGAGCATATGGAATAGTATGTCATACTCCCCAATTCGGGAGTGCAACAGCGCAGTGAGCTGTTGCACTGCCGAATTGGGGACGAGGGAGGGAAATAAGTATATTTTTAATGATGCCGTTTTTGTTTAGATTCTGTATGTTGATGATGTCGCTGGAGATATTGGGTTAGTGCGAAATGGGATTCGATGTGCTTTGCCTAGTAGAATTTGGCAATGGGGATGGTGAATTGTAAAGGAGGGTTGATTTTGAGATGGGATTCAGTGAATGTGTTGCGGACGCAGCGCTATCGGTTATTATATATGTGAGGTTGATGGTGGACTCGATGAAGATATATGGTATAGAATGGTAGCAGTATGACGGACCACGACATTGTTCTGGACGGAGTTTGGGATATTTTTCCTGCTTTGACGAATTATAATTGATTGCTAATGGATCATTAGGTTCGTCGTGTTCGGCGATGATGTTATTTTCTCAAACTTTCTCAAGGAAACAACTTAAAATGGCGACGATGACTAACACGTCGAATGAAATGTGAATTACAAATTTTAGTAACCAGCACAGCACCTGGTATATCAGCATGGCCGCGTGAAAATGGAAGTGAAATGGACATAATCGATGCTGAAATAATAGGAGAGTCTCTTATACACCGTATGCGAATGGTATAATATACCATCATTAAAATGTGGTCTTCTTAATGGATATTCAGGTGGATGTAGGTGTTTTGAATTGGACATGTGAATCAGTTACTATCCATTCAGACGACCACATTTAAATTAAACACACCGATATATCTCCCGAACATTACATTAACAAGGTGGAATTTATTTAGATAGTTTAAATATGGCAACAAAATGGTGAATGGAAACAATGTTTAAATATTTCAACTTTGCTAACCACTGTTAAATCACTTATGCCAACTGCTAACCCTGATGATAGACTCATGGTTGATATCACCAATGAATAGCGACAACATCCAGCTTTATTCAATAAAAAAGCAAGAGCTTCCACTCTAAAATCATGCTGTTGCATCAGCAGGTAATAGTGATATTGAAATTGAGAACTCTACAGTTGTCACTGGTTATAGAAATGATGGCTGCATGTGTTGCGTATTCGTTCAATAAAGAAAACACGTCGGTCAAATTAATGATGTTAAGGTAGGGTTAATGTGATATGAAAGTATTGCTTCAATCTTTGGAAGAAGTTAGAATGTACAGTTTAGTTTAGATTAAAATTACGGTTAACATTGGCCAAAAGTCAATATTAAAAAGTTTTTAATTTTTAACCATAAAATTACTGTTGACGTTGGAATTTTATCAACGGTTGTAGAGGCCCTAGCCTAAAGGATTGTTCAGGTGTATCAATCTACCTACAGTGTATTAGCTGGTACAGTAAGTGTGTACACTTCATCACTACACTGTAATGAAAACCAATGAAGCGCCGTCGTGTTCGACGTATTGATACGGCGAGACTTCTTATCGGATTTCAGAGTGACGGAAAAACCATTAAAGTCAATAACGAAATTCAACGGATTAACCATTTAAGGACGGGGGTGTTAGTTAGATTTAAATCTAAAATAGTGAAGAAATGTGGTTAAGTGATTGGCCGTTTAACAAAGGGACCATTAAAGCTGGACGTGGCCAATGAATGGTAACTGCCGCTGAAACGGGGTTGTTGGGTAAACAAAGTAAAGTGAGTAATCGGTGCCAAGAAAATCCATGAGATGGATTTTCGAGGCCGCATTTTATATCGGTAACAAAGCATAAAACAATAATCATATTAAGAGTAAAACATATCAAAATAACATAGTATATATAAAGAATCTTGCAACATGGCACAGACTCATAAAATAGAAATAGTGGAAATACGTTACGTTTACAGTAGTAAACATCCTAACGGTATTTTGTAAATGTGTAGATAGTGTACTGTAAATAAAAGTGATATGCAAATAGAGATTAACAGTCGCTCTTCTTCTTCTTGTTCGAAGAACCGTCATTGGTATTAGTTATAATTACCAATTTTTCAATTGGATGGTCTAAAATAAAACTTGATAGGATACCTTATAAAATATTATCGTTTTTGATTTTAGTTAACGCATCTGCTAAATTATTTGCTTAGTTAACAAATTCTATTGTGTCAATATCGAATTTTAATATGACTTTTCAATTTTTTTAAATTCAATCATTAAACACTTCTCGGTAGTTCTGGTTGCCTTGATTACAATATAAAATAGCGATTGATTATCTGCTATCACAGTTATAGGTATTTTCAGTTTTGTGATAGATTCTAGATCGAATGAAATCGAGTTTGCCATATCGAATGCATTCTGAAATGACATTTTTTCACTACCTATTACAGACCTACTTAAGATCGCCGAGAGCTGGAAGTTCCCGGTTCACCATAATTCGAATTTGTATTAAGCTCGAAACGACAATTTAGAGGCACGTAATCGTGACGACGTTGAACGTGCACGGAACCTTTGAAACAATGTACACTGAAAGAGAAATAATTATGGGCATGGCGGCAAATGCAGTACCGCTAGTCACGCCACTAAGTCACCCAGAACTGACATCTCTTGGTGTAGAATTCATCCGTCGCTTAGTGATAAAGAGAAAAGCCTACGAAGGAAAGTTCAAGGAAAGAGACCAACAAGAAGAAACAACTTCGAGTCGAGTCTTATTAGGTTTTTCTATATAACAATATTTATTGGAAGATTTAGTGGCTTTGGGACAGTTGGGGGATGAAATAGAGCAAGTAGAACAAATCACGGATCAAATCCTATTGGACTGGCAAGAGCAGCACGTAAAACCAAATAAATCTACATTATTGTTAAGTGCAGTCACAGGTTAGTTGCAAAATCATTGCGCATTAATATGAACGAGAAAGACGCTGAACAACGCGTGCTCATTCTGTTTTCCGACTACAAACAGCTACTCAGAACTGATGGATTGTCATTGGAAGTCCAATACAAGACTAAGATATAAATTGTGCACATTATCAGTGCACTAAAACCGACATATTTACACAAGCGTAAAAAGAGTATCTCACTTTTGCTCATTCAGAGCTAAAAACAGGCTGGAAAGGATTCATGAAGCATGTAACTTAACGATCAAGGCATTGCTCGGAATTTGAGGATGACCAGCCAATAAAAGTAGGGACCAGTAGTAGTCAACATTCATTCAAATACCGTGATGAAGGGAAGCGAGGAGCATTTTTCCATAAGAACGAAAATGGTGACAAGAATAAAATGGCTAAGAAGAAACAATTTACGTACTGCTGGAATCGAAGATGTAATGGGAAACACTACCTCAAAGATTGCTTAAACACCACGTCACAGATGTGGACGAAAATTTCCCAGAGACGGGCGGAAGACCGAAAAAAGACTGGTGAGCACGTCAGATCCGGGTCGTCGGCCTTCAGGGGCTGATAAATCACGGCCTATTCTCCAGTGAATCAGTAAGAAGCAAAGAACCAGAAGGAATACTGGAAGCTGATTTCAGTATGAGGTGAAACGTGTAGCACTTCCAAACATCGATTCGGATGACAATGTATTACCATCTTCTTCAGTCAAGGAGCTAGATTAAGCAGGCACTTTGTACAAATAAAAAACCTAAGGAACCATGTAACTGTCGCCATGGCCGTATAGGGTGAAGGGATGACGATGAAGGTCAAACTCGAAGCCAAGCTTACGGCAGAACTGAAACTATCAGTAGGGCCGCTGAAATTGCGGAACGTATTGTGGTTAATATCCGAGAACGATATAGAAGAAGTCCTTTTCGGGCGTCCGTTGATGAAGGCATTTGGATTTGATGCCATAAAACATTTGAAATCCGCCAGTGACGACTGTCAGAACATGAACTGTTCCGCAATCAGACCCCCAGACGGAGACGGGGGTAAGTTGTCCAAGATGATGTTTAAAATAGATCGTAGATGGTAGTCAGACCACAAAGGAGAGCCGTGTGTCATTTGGCAAAATTGATGAAGATCTCATAATCGACGGGCAATTTCGGGATGAACTATCGGCCAATAAAGATGAAAAGGCAGTTTGGTTGGCGCTTACTGAGATGATCGACAATTCCAGAAAGAAATGTATGTTAAAGGCCGGGGTGTAGAAGACGGAAGGCCTGGTACTAAATTTTGAAGATATCTGGAGAGTCTCGCTCGGTACGGGAGCTCCAGCACGTTTACCATCTATGAAGATACAACTTAGAAATGAAGCATCACCTACCATGGTAAAAATGCGACGCTACTCACCAGAGCAACGTGAATTTTTGAAGCGATTCGTAAATACCATGGTAGAGAATGGCCATGCGTACAGGAACCCAAATGAAACGCGGTTCTCAGCTTCACTTATTGTACCCAAAGACGGTCCTACTAAATTCCGATTTACCGTGGATTTAAGACCAATAAAGAAACATACCATTACAATGCCATGGCCGATGCCTCACTTGAATTCGGAACTCAGCAGAATAGCTGGAGCGAAAATGTTTGCGTCCTTTGAATTTAGTCGCGGGTACTGGCAACTGGATTTGGATGAGAAGTATAGAGATTTCCGGTCCTTCTTCATACCAGATGGCGTGTACACTCCCACGCGAGTCTTGCATGGGACAACTAAGGCCATGGACCACATCCAGTCAACTGTACATGCGATCTTCGGTGACCTAGAAAACCATATGGTTGTCTGGTTGGATGACCTTTCGATATATGAGAGGACAAAACGACATCTTCTCATCTATTAAATAGAGTTATTCCTAACGTGCCGTAAGTATAACACATCCAAATGAACAACAGAGACCGTGCTCATACACTGATGCATCCCAAGACTTTTGGTTAGCAATGGTGAATCAGGTACCACGCAGAGATTTGGAGAAACCGCATATGGAACAGCGCCACGAACACTTACCTTTTTTGTCTGAAACATTCAGGGGGACCCAGGGCCGATGGTTGATTGTTGAGAAGGAGGATTATGCCATTTTGACCGCATGTGAAAGGATGAACTGGCTTTTACAGATATTGGATGGTTTCGAGTTATTCACGGACCACAAAAATCTCCTTTACATATTCAAACCATACGGGTCGAACCCAGGGATATCCTCTGACACTCATTAAAACTCATCAGGTGAGCACTGAATCTGTCGTCTTGTAGACACGTGATCGAGCATGTCACAGGTGCGGAAAACGTTTGGACGGATCTCATGACACGATGTGGGCCTCCCTCTGCATAGGAAAAACTACCGGATTAAATATCGCAGCATCATTGATGGTACATATAGCTCCATTCTCTAATTATAAATTCACTTTGCCGAATATAAACGACATGAAAGTTAGTCAGTCGCGGCATTTACGGTTGAATTATGACAATACAGGCAAAGGGTGGGTTATGACGGAAGATCGTACCTACAAGGATAAGAATAGGCGCATATGTCCTAGATGAGTATACGAACCTTCAATTACGACTGTGTATTGTTGCGCATATGGGTGCCGGTGTACATCGTGTGGCAGAGACAACGTTAGAGATACTATCGGAAAAGGTATCCTGGAGCATGATCAAAGTTGATGTTGGTAATTTCTGTCACACGTGCATACATTGTCTGGCAACAAAAGGTGGCTATCGAACACCACTACCATGGGGAGAAGCCCTACATGCCATCAAACCGAATTAGTTACTTCTTTTTGACTTCTTGTACGTGGGGAAGGCTGATACAGGTGATCAATACATTACTCTAATAAAAGATGATCTCTCTGGATACGTGTTGTTACACGTGATAAAGGTGGTGAATACCGACGCAGCGGTTGAAGGTTACTGTCATGGTGTACAACTTTTGGCGTGGTCCATACTTGGGTTTCGGACTAAGGAGCCCATTTTAAGAACAAGGTAATGCAAGGGTTACTTCGAGCACTCCAAGTAAACCATCACTTCACCACCAAGTATATACCGTGGGCGAACGGAACCGTGTAATTGGTATGTACAGAAGTGTTGAGAGCCACTCTTGCGTTGCTGTCTGAGTTCAAAATCCAACCTAAGAAATGGCCAAAGGTCATAAGAACGGCCCAGACAAATATCAAGCACTCAGCATCCATGCATCCATGCGGGCAGGCCCCTATCACATGCCTTACGGGGCTGAGGGCCGACACTCCGCTATTAGTGATTGGAGAAACGAATACGGTAGATGCACGATCATTACTATGGATCAAAGACCAACAGTTGGTAAACATTGATAAATTGAAAGAAGTAGTTGCAGCAATTCACAGGAAAGCGGGGGATGCCGCTAATGCTCGTTGAGAACAAACGCGCCGAAAAAGAAGAAAGCATGTAGGAAACACGATGATGAATTACAATTTCGGCTATTTTTTTCTCTTTCGCGAAGCGAGAATCCCATGCGAGGGAGAAGTTGACTCTACGATGGAGAGGTCCACAAAGAGTAACGCGGGTAATTTCGCAACACCTTTATGAGGTGAAAGACATGCGAGAAGCGCGGATGGTGATAGTACACGCAAGTAGGATGCTGTAGTATCAAGACTAAAAGCGTGAGGTAACGAAAGAATTAATGGAGCATATCGTCCATGTGGAACAGGAATTTTTAGTTGAAAAAATGGTGGACTTACGTTACCAGAAGGAATCGAAGGAATATGAAGTCCTCATTACTTGGAAAGTATTTGAAAAGGGTGATAGTACATGGGATTCACTATCTAACTTGATGGAAGATGTCCCTCACATCCTGCACAATTTCGTCTAAACCAGTAACAACGTGCTGGCTTCCAAGGCTGAAGAAGCGTTAGGTTTCATTATTAATTGAAACGGTTGCTTGTAGGTTATGTGAGACAATGAACATGGACAATAATGGTGAGTGATCCATAAAACGAAAAGTAACATACAGCACGATGTTATCATAAGAAACGGCAGAGCCCGTAGCACAATGGGTTATTCGTAGATGATGAAACATTGAACGCGGATGAATATGTTGGGATGGATGGTTCATTTTCGTTAATTGGTTCGCTCTTATAGCGTGGAAAGCGTCAGTGGCTAGATAAATTGATATATTTGAATATTAAGGGACCGCTGACGAACGACTTTACGATCGAAACCGAAATAAAAACAGGAAAATCCATGCATTATAGAAAAAATACATTTTTTGGAAATAATTGGGAACAAATTTAGAAATTGACAGTGAAAGAACACCATACGTGTCCTTCATGTGAAGGGGAGTGCAGCATATGGTACACTACGCTGGCATACACATATGAAAATAATAACAAAGACAACACACGGAAGGTAGATGCGCTACCAGGAGCCAGGACTGACACTGACGTGTACAGTTGATGATACATCACACGAGATGCAGTAGTCTCATGAACTACACGTGGGGATGCTTTTTGGGAAAATACGCGTATAAAGTACATGAGATAATTTTTAAAAACACGTGTATTAAAAAGCATGAGGTTAATGTACACACGTGTTAGGGAAAACCCGGTGTCAGCCAAATAATGAACACCACCGAGTGAGAGTCAAGTTTGACAATTAGTTATAAATAAAGAAATCAAAAGCCGACCTGATAAAAAGATTCGGTGGAGAAATTAATATAGAAAACCTTACTTTTATAAAAAGCCTGTTAGGGAATTATACGCCTCCAACTATAGTTAAGAGGAGGCGTTACGTACTAAGTCTAGATTATTATCGGCGACGACTACAACATTCCCACGAAGACACGTAGAAGTAGGTGGAGCGCCGATATCTGGAAGGCCCCGGCTCACCATAACCTGAAACTTCTATAGTCAATTACTTGGCACCGCGAAGGTTCCAAAGAATTGGCTAAGGAACTCATTAAATTGTTTGAAATCAACATGTATGTGTTCCTAGATCCAATGCCGGTAGCTCTGCGTCAAAAAATGAGATGATGAGCAATGTTTGGGGATATTATGAACGGGCGATTATTGCCATTTAAAATTGGACTATTCGAACCTGAAATGGTATATGTTAGTCTAGCTGAGAAAGTGGAAGAAGCGAAAAAGCAAGAATTTATCGTATCTGATTATTCTTTGAATGTATTCGTAAAATGATTGACGTGTAAATAGTTTGTATGCCGTGGAGAAATCTTTTCGAGACAAGTAAGATCATATATCATAGGAGTGATGGCCAAGGTGGAAGAAATGAACAGCGGGTATGGAGAGAGCAAGGAAAGGGACGAGGAAGAAATAGTTTGTATCTTTATAGAAGCTGAGGGGTTCATAGCCGGTCTGCACATTAAGGGGACATGAAAGAGGAGAGATAGTAGTACTTCTTGGACGATGCTAGACGAGAACCATAAACATTTAGCATGTAAAACGTGGAAAGGAACGTGTGGAAGCTGGTGTCCCATTCTGAGTATCAGTCTGGGAAACCCGATTTTAATATATTGGGACTACAAAAACATTATCTTCACGAGCTGCTGTTGTGAGACCATGGAAGGAATGTTTTTATCCTGACCTGCAAGGCCTTATCGGAATATTTTCCACAGTCTTCATCTATTATCATCGCAACCGTCATTAGACCTGTAGTATGGTCCACAAGCTACGACAATGAAACACAGCGATTATCCCTCTGCCAAAGATGATCTTTGGCAGTCGGGAACATACTCTATTTCCTTTTTATCCACGGGCAGCTCCAAGGATGGCCTGGCCGTGGGATACACGGTGGTGAACGACGACCTGGAGTGCTGGTATACATTAATAAAATAATGCTTTACGTTCCAACTCCATATCGTCGTATTAATTTAGAATGGACATGTAATGGAAAGACTGAGATTTTAATTCTCATTTAAATGTGAATGGCCCCTTTTCAGCTCTTCAATGTAGGCATTCATGACGTACAGTAATTGCATAGCTGGTGGCTTTCCTGCATTCCTCTCCGATATTTTTGTATTGTTTGCGATGATACACGCACTACTGTAATGACTGTCTTCATAAAATTAGATTAAAAAGTGGTGACAGCAATGGTCAAAATTGGGGCCCACATTATTTTTTATTATTAATTGTCGCAAGTGCACGTAACTACAAAACACTGAATGCCCGGCCTTCATAAAATTACCAGTTTTTGACAATACGAATGCCAGGAGAATGAACAACGATGTTTTAATGTCCATTCTACGAATGGCCCAATGCGGGCGTTCATATCGGTAAAATAAATAAATGGTTCCCTGTCACATATATACACGTTCACCGCTTGGAAGTAGGCATTCATTCCCGGAAACACAGACGAGATCTATATGACTGTTAGAAGATTATATTGAAGTGCTCATAAGGCGATGCATTAAATATGTTTAGACATACAAATCTCGAGAGGTTTTCCAGTACGTGGTCTAGTAACTGGAACTTCAATATGTGGATCACTGCATCACATTATTTCTCAAAATTTTGTAAACATTTTGATTTCAAAATAGAAATCCCGTTACCAATTTGAGGAATTGTTTCTTTTGACCAGCAGACTGAATTATTTTCATATAAAAAAATATTGCATTATGGGCCAACCATCATGCAAGATTTTTTATAGGACAATGCTGTATAAGCTGTGGAAATTATAGCCAGGGGTGAATAATCTTGATAGCAAGTGACTCTATCCACATATCTGACCACAATTGGGTATACCATATCCAAACATTTAAAATCCTTGCCTCGAGCATTCCCCGAACAGAATTATTTAGGATGAAACCATCCATGTTCTATGCCTTCTCTTTTGTCAAGAAGACAACATGGAAACCGGGTGATACCTGCATTTCTTTTCCATTTCAGAAGGAAGGGAATTACATTCCCGCATCAACGCGCTGCGCTGTGTCACAAATTAAGTGCCTTTCCTCCGTTTGTCCAATCACTGCTTGAAGAGGTGTGGACTTGATAGATATACCATCAAACACTTTTTAATTGCCTTAGGAGTACCCAGATGAAGGTCGTGCAATGGTTTATACGTAAACATCGAAGAAACACAAAGAACAACTAACTGATGATGTGTATTACTTATTGTTTCCATAAAAGGGATCCATGTTGCAACTGAAATGTCCTGGAGTATTTTATGCGATTCTTTCAGTAAAATAATTTTCTGTGCTATTGATGATGCAGTATTTGCCGATTTAAGCAAACCACTACTCTCATTTTTTCTGTCTAGTACGTATTCAACTGTTTTAGACAGTTATCGCACCTTTTCGAAATATGTTGTGGTTACTAAGCATCAGACAAATGTATGTGTAGGGTAAAGTTATGTAGAACTCCAGACATGTATTTACTTTCTGGTATATCGCAACAGTATGACACTATGACAGGAAATCAATTCCATTTTATTTTGTCGTATATGCTCACATGAAAACCGGCCATTGATTGTTCAATCATTGGCGCAAGAACCATGTTCATTGTCTTGTGCAATGAAATCATTTTATCATCTCACCCCTATAACGACGAATTAAATGGAGCAGGATCGTCAATGACAATAAGTTCATCATTTATTTCGAGGTTACTGAAGTAGTTGTCCTCTTCGTCCAGTTGTGATTGAGATCCTTGTAATCATACAGGGAGGAATCCAAGCAACGTATACACGGCTAATAACGAAACGTCTGAATGGTACGGTGAAATAAAAAATTGTTAAATGTATGGGATATCCAACTAACGATTGGGACTTCAGAGTCGTGGATGTTTTATCTCTATAAATCTGTAACATTCCAACAAAATAATTAGGCATCGTGCCTCTACTTTGAATCCACTCAATTTAATAACCAGCTCTACCCATAACCTTGGTTCTTATAGACATGTATAAATTGTGAAAAATTCTGATTGAAGAGGATAAGAGACATAATTACGGTACACTTAGTTGACTTACGGTTTAAAGTACACATCAATTTAAGACGCTACTTCCATTTATGTACGTAACAACTCAATAATGTCTTTTTTGTACAAGAAGGCCTCCCTATTATCTTCTGAGGCTGTGTGGTATCGTACCTAAATTTTCTGAAATCCATCACCGAATTAACTCTGACTGATGGTTTTATCGACATGCATTCCTCCCAATCTTTTATGTTTATTCGAACAACATTTGTAATGAAGATTTTAGATCGAAGAAACCGAATAATCTTATCTACAGAATCAATACCAATCCCTTCTGATTATGTCAACAAATGGTTTGCTGGAACTTTCACATCACTAATCATTTGAGAAGATTATGTCAAATCATGCTGGTTTCGAAGGGGAAAATGAGATGGGTGAGTGTCAGTGAGTGGGTAAAAACAGTGAGTCAGGAAGTTTATTCTAATTGTCTAATTGGACTACTGCGGCGTGTTTATGGTGGTAGTCTGACCCTAATATTCTGTTATGTATAACTGACTTTATGGATATGAATAGGGTCGATGTCGAATCTCCATTCGACTGTGAACGTTTGTGTGAATAAAAGGGAAGTTGTGACGATGATAATGAGACGAGATAGATGAAGGATGGTCAGAGCGATGACGACATGATGACGGTACCGTAAGATTACGGTGGTACGCGAGGTTCAACAACGATGGCAGATGTCTCCATGTACGCAGGAAATAGAGAATCTAACTCGAAGGGAGTAGACAACACGGAAGGGAGAGAATGGAAGGAAATGGAGGACTAAAAAAGACAGTAGGTGACACAATTCAGACGAAGTGGTAACAAGTAGCAATAAGCCCGAAAACGTATAGGGATACGAATAGGTGCACAAACTTACACGACTGTATATTAAATTAAAACGTGTGTACATCGTTGAAAAAAATCATTCAGATAACGAATGATATATGTGTATAAATCACTGTCAAGAATCATTCAGATAACGAATGAAATACTTTCTATATGTGTCCAAATTAATTAGTTCACTTTAGCAATCTGGCTAATTACTAACAGTGAGATTTTATTACAGGTGTGCCTGCTTTTTATCCCGGAGCAAAATTTTCCCAACATTAGGACACATACCCACCTCGCCGGGATGGTGATCAATAATAAAAAATCATTCAGACATTTATTAAGAAAAACCCAGACCCCAGCTTTCAGTGACCCAAATTTACTGAGAGGAAACTATTCAACAGGAAGAGAGATCAATCCTGACACGTGCGCTCGAGTATATTAACTACTACTGCTAGAAGAGAAGTAATCAGTTGGATAGAGATATCCGATTACTGTCAACCTTAACACAGTTGACGTGGACACGAGGTGCCCAGACTCGGTTGATCCGCAAAGATACTGAACCGTAGCAGGATCATCGATTCAACTATAGGATATCCGTAATTATAGATTGGGTTAGAACTGCTCTACTTTAAGCTTACGTTCAGTTAGATTTGTATTTCTTTTACTTTCACTTTGTTTTCCTTTAATCTTTTCTTTTTCTTTGTTTCGTTTAATGAAAGAGTGGTCAGATTTGACAGTCGAATGTTACACCAAAGTGTGACCAAATCCATCTCTATTCGAAGCTGATATCGATGCCATATTGCACCGCCTTTAATCCAAGCAACAATGATGAATCGTCCTTGGGCTCGCTTAGGATCTCGTTTCACGTCACCGTTGTAATGCTTCGCTAAAGTTCAATTGGATTCGAATTTCGACTGTTACCTTTATTAATGTCTACATTCTTATTATTTGATTAGCTATCCTCATCTAGGATAGTAATAAATGGACAGAACTGTTTTTTATGTGATAGTGACAAGTGTAAATCGGAATTCCACTAATTGCCAGTGATTTAGAATTAAATTTATCAGGGATAATTCTACGTGTCTTTTCAACCATACCCGTAGATTGAATTGTCATGGGTGACTAGCCCTAAGCTGTCTCGAATACATCATGATAGCATGCGTGGAGAATCTTATTCTCATGTTCGATAACTGCATGAATAATTACTGTAGGGATTTGGTGTGGCATACCATACAGTACCTTTTTATTTTTCAGGTGTGAGTTTCCTGCTGTAGGTGACATTGTGTGAGGCGGTGTACAATTATTTCTTTCAAAACAAATTATCTACCGCGCAGTTACTGTTATGAGTAGATGACCCCTTTCGTCTTCAATTTCTTTACATCCCTTTTTCACCAAGTTATCACGTCTTTGCGTTTCATCCAACTTCTTCGTATCATAATAATCTTACTAACTACACGCCGATGTATCAATCGATCATATCGCGTTTCCTGGGTGTGCTACCCCGTTCGTTATTATCGTGCGTTCTCCTCGTGATAATTGTTGATATCATTATTACTTCCGCCTATAAATCCCATTTACCGTCATCCATTTTTTTATCATTATCACTTCCAATCTTCATCATCATCTGCCTTCATTCTCATTTACCGTCATCCTTATTTACCATCATCCTCATTTACCGTCATCCCCGTTTTCCGTCATCCTCATCTTGCCATCATCATCTACCATAATCCCTATTTACGGTGATCTTCATCTACCGTCGTCCTAATTTACCGTCGTCCTCATTTACAGTCAATCTCATTTCTTTTCATCCTCGAATCCGTCCCTCTTCTGTCGTGCATCCTGCTCCAAGTGCTGCCTCAGGGTCCTCCGTAATCCTTTAATCTTGTTTCCCATATTCTCTTCTTTTCCTGTTCTTTTTTACCTTTCGTTACTCCTTTCGTCACGTAGATTAGGAATCTGCGTTTGATAAAGGCATGCTGACGATGAGTTACCTCTGCGCCTTTGATCACCTCTTTCATTGACTACACACTAATTAGTGTGAATGTCGCTAACCCTGGTATCGTGGTTAGAAGCTGGTATCGGTTGACCTGATCGTGCTGCAGCAACTGCCTTTTGGCCTATTTTTGCGCGTGTCGTGACTCAATGGTCGCTACCAATTATTGAACCAGGATCGGGTGAAGTCGGTAATATTTCCTTATGATGCTCGCGCGTTGGTTGTTGTTTTTGTTACTTATTTGTATTTTTCATTTATTTTCAGCTCAAACGTGCTGACCCCGAGTATATAAGTACACAACATTGGACTGTATAGTGTCGGACTATGACACGTGGATAAATTCCATTCCTGAACCGCCGCCATGCCCATCTCAAACTGCCACCGTAATGTGTATCATAATGTAGACTACTGTAGATCTCCCTATAATTCAATCTCAAAACGTGTAAACAAATGTATTCAAAAGGGCTATGAACTAGTGTATAGCTACGGTCACCCAGTCATCTCAATGACACCAAATTGCGTCATCTTTCTACAAGTAATAACCTAACAGTGCTGTTATACACTGTCATGTTTAGGACCCCTTTCTTGGGTTATGTAGGTTGAATTATCATTCATTGTAGTTCCGTTCTTCTCTACCCTTTCCAGGCCTTCCTCTCAATGTTGCAAAATAACATTTTGCGAACTTCATCATCATGTGATTCTAGACATATTCCCCTTCTTTGGCAGTATCATAACGAACCGTCAAGTGTCTCTAATCGAACCACCGATTTGACAGTTTCAGATGTATCTGCAAATTTCGTTGATACTTTCATTGGCTCTTCATGAGTCCATTTTAGTTCAATGATTCATGAAGGTCATCGGTTATGTAAATTGGTTCATGATGGGTCGTTGAAATTTTAACATCTTGTACACATTCCAATCTCTGCTTATTTTTTGTACTTGGATGAAGTTGAATGTTGTCTGTAATCAGCCTATCATAGGCTTTACAATCATTAATAATGGTAACTAAACAGATCGATTGTAATACGATACATTTCACATACTCCACAGACATACCATATGTATGTGGAGTATGTGAATTATATCGTATCACAAACGAACCGGTTCGTTACCATTATTGATGATTGTAGTTACTGCAAGATTTTCCTATTACCTTTAACACCAACGGTTGGGGTGGGAAATCATATGAAAATCGTTTGATAGTTGATATCTGTATGGGTTTGTTATTCGAGTAATGAGGTATGTGGAGTGATGGTTGGAATATGTACTTCAGTATATCTAACTGCACATCGTATCCTAATGTTGATAGTGATTTATGTCACAGTAAACAACCGAAGAAATTTAAAAGTTTGAATTCTTCCTCCATACGGTTTCCGAAAATTCACCAAACGTTCACAATGTTAGTTGAAAAAAACTTTCCTCCGTATATGAAGGAAATTCTTTTCAAACATGAAATTGGGATATTCGTGAAACATTTGAGTTCAAATTTTTTACAAAAATCCAAACATAAAAAATTAGAATTCAAATTTTTTAGGAAAACTCCAACTTCATATGGAGGAAAATGTTTTACAATTTCCTCTTTTGAATATGGTTCTTTATATAAAAATCATATTATATTCCCCGATAACATATGGGGGAAAAATTGATGTCATTTACCTCAATATTATTTCATCACGTATACAAGGAAAAGGTCCGTTTCAAGCAATAAAAATCCGAAGGAAACAAATTGTTTGCATGTAAACAGTGGCACACATTTTATTTTACGTAAAATTGAATTTTGATCACATAGAACAAAGAAACAACTTAATAGGACATAGAAAAAAAAGAAATCAGTACTAAATGCCATTTACTCCTCCTATTTCTAATATTACGCAATGCGTAATATTCAACCAAATGGCCGCTATTCCACTTCTGTCAACCCGTAAGGCTCCATTTCGTCATCTGCATCTAGAACCTCACCATCATCATTATTTGAACTTTCAACTCACTGCCCTCGGGTATGATATAAATAATATATCTGAGAGCTCGAAGCCCCTCCAATGGAGTACCTATAGCCTTTACTTAACGATGTTTAATGAAAATTGATTGTGCTTAGATTTCAATTTCTTCCATTTCCAAACACATTGCCATTTGTTCCTTTTGTTCCGGACTGAGATGGACATATCGATGGGTCCCAGGAGCTACCAATAGGGATTCAGCTTTAGTAGCTGTTATAATTGTAAAATTCCCAGGAGAACCAGTCTCTCTAACTTTGTAGTCATTGCGCCCGTGTTGTCGTGCGCATTCCTGACCAGTGATGAGGAAGCGACCCCACCGTTTGGAATTTCAGTCGGGAATGTACAGTTGTTATCACCATTCAGCAATGCACACAAACATCCAATTCAAAAATCCAATACAGCACGGCGTTTGGAAATCTATACCACGTTCATAGGAGATTCCAAATGTTTCTCCAGGAATGTTCCTGTACTAAAGTGATGGGAAGCACCCATGTTTCTGTCTTGTCCATCAGTTTCAGATTTTCCAGTCTTGATAATAGAATTTCATTGATGTCTGTGGAGTTCTTTTGTCAGATTTTCCTCATCTGAAAAGTATTCTTCTATACTAAGAAATAACTCTGCAATTTGTTGTGTTTGGAAAATCGATGTTTTCGGTAAATGCGACTTTTATGGCACCTTTCATTTTTTCTTCAATATTAAACGGATCGGAAATACCATCCATCATGCAGTACCCATTACTGTCCAACTTTTGTTTCTTTCTGATAAAAAAAGCGAGACCACAACTTGCATAATGGTCCGGAGCTGCTTGATTCCAGTTTCACTCTTCCATATAAGTGGTAAAAATTTCCATGTGTTCCATTTGCTTATAAGTAGCCCACATCCATGCCACATTTCTCATTTGCAAATTTTGGTCATACTGAAAACATATATGGGCACGATGAGCACCTGGAATTAATACGGACTTCAATAAGGCCTTTGTGTCATAACGATGTTCAACAACATATAGTATCTTTCCATCCTCGTCCCTCCTATGAAACTCGACTCGTTTCGCTCGAATATCACGAAGTCATTTCTCCTCTGCTATACCATCATCTTCATATTGTATAAACTTGTGTATTTGATGAAGTAAAATATGCTTTATAGTCACTGCATCTGTACACCGTTGAGTCCTTCTACGGAACAAACGGAACATCTAGGCGGACTTATATCTGGTGGAGAAGTGTTATCATAAGGGTCTGGGTTGAACCAACGTCTACTTGGTTACAAGACCGTCGAGCTGTAATTTAATCGTTGCATGGACACAGATTATCCCGCTGGTGGTTATCTTATTCCTTTTCCAGTTGTCTATGTAGTACCACTTGAACGTGGGTACCGAGGGGCTACCAACACCAATTGAATGATTCTCTGCTCTGCCTCCCCTACTGTACAGCCACTAGTCTCCACCCAAATGTTCTCTTTTACACGTGTTTTCCCTTTTTATTTTCCTCCAAAAATGTGTAGTGCTTGTACATATGTAGGCTCGAGCCTACAGGTCTGTAAGCACCACCAGTTTCAGGCAATAAAAGCAGTCTCCGCGGCGCCAACTGGGCGCCAACAAGACGGATATCCTTCCTATGGTGAGATCTCGACCCCCACCCTTCGCCTTAACTTACATCAATCATATAGAAACAACGACCAGACAAGTCCTCAAAACGGGCGGGACAGGGACGATCTATCAGTGCTCCCCCACGGCTCCAACGGGGACCCAATGGTCTTGTCGAAGCACGGGATAATCTGATCTTCCGCCCTCGATTTCAAGACGGTGCTTACAGTCCACGGTCGTGAACGGATCTCATCCCTTAGCCTCTGTCACCTCGACTTCCAACGACCGGAACCCTCCAATCCGCTACGGTTGGGGTACTAAATTGGTCTCCAATCCTAAAGAACTACTGCAACAAAGCTACGGCAACCACTGCAACTACATCTACAACCCCTACATCTACAATTCAATACCCAACTGGAAATAAAAAAGTCATGTACCACCAGTCTTCTGCTCCATCGACGCTCACAAAGAAAACAACGGGCCCGAAGAGGCCCGGAAGGCCTCTTCGCATACCAAAATGCGGACGTCCGGGACTCTACGGCCGAACCACCCCCGGATCTCCGTGTGCCCCTTCCCATGGACACCTTGCTAATTCTGCCCGCCCTGTCCCCGAATCGCATTCTGCCCTCCCCAATGTTACCCTACTGCCCCTTAACAGCGCCACTATCCCCGGTACTTATCCCCTCCCACGAATTGATGATTGTATCGACAGTTTAGGCGAGGAGATGGTCTTCAACACCCTAGACACCAACAGTGACTATTGGCAGATGCTGCTTGACCCGAGGAATAGGGACAAGACGACCTTCAAGTCCCATTGTGGCGCGTTCTGTTATTTTCGGATGCTATTCAGCCTCCGCAAGGCAACGGTCACGTTTCAACGCGCGGTGGATATTATCCTAACTGGTGTGCGATGGAAACCATGCCTCTCTTATCTGGACGACGTGATCATCTTCTCCACATCTATGTAGAAGCACATCCAACACGAAGACGACATTCTCAACCTGCTTGGATCCGCTGGAATCTCTATGAAGCTGCACAAGTGCAAGTTCTTCCATCACAAGGTCAATTACCTTGGCGTCGTCCCCTTATCTTTGAAACTGTCAATCGCGTCGGACGCCACTCGTGGCGTCCGTGACGCTGTTTTCCCTGGGACATTACGCAACAGCGATCCTTTCACAGGGCGTGCAATTGTACTGCCGATTCATCTACAAATGCGTCAAGATGGTATACCCCATCCATAACATGCTCGGCAAAGAGGCCTACATCAATTGTCCACCCGACAGGTGTCCAGGTGGGCGCGTTCAACGCCCTGTGAAAGGCGTTAATCTCTCCTCCGGTCCTAGATCTCCCACTATTGGACAAGCCCTTCATGATTGACAACGATGATTCCACTTATCAAACCGTTGCCGTTCTTCTCCAACGATAGGACGACGAGAAACCGCCGTCCTGGGCGACCATCGGGTACTGGTCTTGCTCCTTGACGAAGGTGGAGCGAAACTACTACGAATGCTAGTGCCTCTCCGTAGTACGGGAGATATCCACACTGCGGCCGTACCTTGACAGCCAACACTTCACTGTGCGTTCCTATCACAACACCCTGCAATGGATGCTTTCCATCAAAAACCCGACTGGCCGTATTGCTCGATCCTTCCGGCGTCTGGAGCCATACGATTTCCAAA
>JAULBU010081790.1:0-27094 GCA_032358235.1 Odonthalia washingtoniensis | reverse complement strand
TAAAACGAAACAAATGGACCGAATGAATTCATTATACATGCCGGACATGGTGAAGGTAATAATTTTTATGGTGCTGTTGAACGGGAAGGGCGTGATGGAGGTGGCAGTGAAACTAAAAGAAGGGATGTTGTAGTCCGGGAAAGTGGTGCCCGTATAAATTCCAAGGTCGTCCGGTTCATTACATAAATACCTGATTATGTGAATATCATTCTTTCTTCATGGTTATACAGTACAATTTCCACAAAAAAGGAAACTCTGTTTCTCCCAAAAACTGAAACGCCTATATCACAATGTTGGAAGATAAAATATGGTTATAATATCGCATATACTTTTAATGTACACCTTTGATGACTTGACAAAGGTGTTCTGGCTGGTTTGTTTGGAGACGCTTTCGTGTAACAGCTACCATTGCTTCGTCTATAGATGAAATATCTGGTGTTATTAGAAGCATATTGAGGGAAAGTACTTTCCAAGGTAAAAATCGGCGTATATAAATGTGGCTTCCATATCTCTGAAACTCTTGGTTCTCGATACTTAGAAGTACCGAATAAATGATAAGAGGGATAATTAATGAATATGCTATAAATTCTGCAATGAACAGTGTAGAATGAGTTCGATGTGTGTTTTATTGTGGGTTGATCGCAATAAAATGTCAACCATAAATTGCATGTTCACTACATTCAATTGGAATCATCAATTTGCAAAACCTCCACCAGGTCCTTGTCAAATCGAAATATTTGATGCATGTGCGAGCTTCGTATCATTCAACCCAAATGCAGGAATATTCATTTATCGAGTTTTACATATTTTCTACTCAACACGTGTGTGAATTCATTCAATTAAATACTACTTGCATTTAGTGTTTCCATCCTATTTCGTATCTAACTAATGCGAAATAGACTGAACGGAATTCAAACTAGTTAGAATTTTGCTAACAGTAGAGTTCTGATACACATGTGCGCTATTTTGAGTGAGAATACTATGTCAGTACGAATACTGCAATTCGGAGAGGATGAAAACAAATAAAGAAAACTAGACATTAATGAAATCCAGAAAACTCCCATCTTTTAGCAGCCCCAAACTCATGGAGAGATCGTTCACCTTCGGAAAGAGAAATCCAACCACAATACCTATCCGAATTGGCTAACCCCTGTGGCGGACAATGAGGCGATCACTACAGTAGAAATACTGGATTGTTATCGACATCTAACCAATTCAACAAGACGAGTATACTAACGTGCCCTCCAAATCAACATCTGCAAAGGTACGTGATTGTTTCAGGGTCACGATCAACCCCGAACCTCCAGCAAACAGCGGATATCCGATTGTCAGACCTAAACTTTCAGCAGCCCTACTCCCATCTTTATTTTACTACGTGACTTTTCCTATGTTTGGAGTAACCCTTTTGATGGCCGCTAGTCGACAGTCCCCGATCACATTACAACTTCCGTGCAACCCCTTGATTGAACCATATAACGTAGGTTGTGTGGTTGAGTACAAGACAAGAGTTTCTGAAGTCTCAGTAGTGTTATCCCTCATCTACGACACCAAACTTCATAAATGTATCGGATATGATTGAAGACACATACATTCCAATAAGTCACATTCTGCAAGTATTGACTGAAATGGTCGTGACTAATTTCAATATTGATTTTTATGTTTGTGCATCAGATACTGGAATAGTTTTACCACATTTACATACGCATCTGATGGTGTTCCTCAATTGGTTATAGAGAAACTTTGTTCTGTTTCGTCAAGTGCTGTGAGATGGGCACATATCACACCGGTTGAAATTCCTCTGTTCATTGCAACAGCTGATCAAAAAAACATTGAGTATCAATTTTCATTTTTTAATGTGTCAAACTGGGCTTCAGATCTTTAATTTAATTTATTCATCCCCACACTATGACCTAACAGACAATCAATCTACTTTGGCAGAATGGGTGTATTTACTGTCAAGCTTACATGATACTGACACGTGTATAATCTACTCTACCCTCTAGCTTCCGCAACACTATACAGTAGAACACGCGTGCATCATGGCATGCTTCTTAATCATCCGGGTCAAAAGAGCTTCTGTTCTGGATCCTATTTTGGCATTGTTATGTTCCTATAAGAATACCACCAGCACCGTTCCTTTTCCCTTTACTTTCTTACTCACTTACTTCTAATACAATATTAAACGCTCAGTTTTATATTTTTACCAACTATGTGCAGTCGCTCGGTCAACTAAGTCACCAACGTCCGTGCAGTCACCAACATAGCACTTTAACGTTATTTGATCTACTATAATCGGCAGATACATATATCGTAACCATTTCATACACCTCGAGCTACTTTTCTCAGTCCTGTTCTGCTTATTCACACCGGCAATATTCGCTCACCCGATCTGCTCCATTCGCGCATTATACTTACCATACTTGAACATTCGCTCCGTCCCACTTGCTCGCATCCTCGTTTTCTCCTCGACACTTCCTTACCACCTCCACCTCTATATCTTCATATTGCTACTACATGATAGTCTCACATCCATAATCCACATATACAATTACATTACACGTGTGATCTCAGTGTCACATTTCATAATTCATGTCTCCAAGCTACACTACATGTGCACGACCTAGATTACTGTACTAACCACATGGTTGATTGTACACTCCTGAGCTACAGTAAAGTTCAATTAGATGTATAGTACGACAGAGTGAATAGAATACTCATGTGAAAACAAATTGACCACTACCACCTCTACGCCTATTCATTAATGGGACCCAGGTGTTTTACGCACGATTAAAATGCGGTGTAGATGGATCTGCCGAATATACTGTATATTTTTCATGCGGTTTTCAGCGAGTCACTTCCAATGGCAGACAAAAATATCAACACTGATTTTAAAAACTGTAGTACTACTAGTATGGAATGCTTTTATCAAGAGGATTATTTTCAAAGTAAGACCAGGAATAACAAATGAAGAATCAACTGGTGATGAAACAGCTGGTCAGGAGACAATTGGATCATTGGATAAATTTCGGATGAAACTGAACAAACTTACTATTTTTAAGATTGGATACTAGACTTGTCTAGGGAGTTATTGAGATATGCAGATTAAATTTCCAGGACTTTAGATGCAGAAATAACTGGTGCTGATGGCGGTTAAAAAACGAAATTTAGCAAGTTGTTGAATCAGTTGTCGAGGAAGGTGTTGAAGGTGAATTAACTACGGAGAATGCAGCTAGAAAAGATAAGATTGCCCATTTGGTACCATCGGACGAGTAGTAACAACTTATTACTTCGATAAGTTTCAGGAGGGAAATAGAATTTGTTTTTTCAATAATCCCGGTGGAAAAGAACTAGTTGTTGGTAGACATGATCCAGTTTCAAGAACAATAGTTGGAATCTGTGCACGTTGTGGCGCATTTACACCACTGGGTATGGGGATAAGATCAACAATTTCATTCCAGAATTGTTGCTTGTACCTCTTTCTAAATATACGACGTCCAGATGTAAAGTCTTGGTGGGATATGTGGCACATGAAAGCACATCTCATTCCGACATTATATATAGACAGTGCAACTGATTATGTTTAGATGGAAAATTCAAGTCATTCCTCAGAGCATGAACATAGTGAAAATGAATATGAATGAATTTAAACTTTCTCAATGTAAGTTGAACAAGGTGTACACTGCTTTCTCATTACTGTTCGTGTTTTCTGTTATTGTTGCTATTAATGTTGCTGCTGCTGAGTGGCGTCTTCACTTGATAGGAAAATATGTGCGAATTTTCGCGCGATTCATTTGTCGTGGATTGTACTTGGCTGGTGATGGCAGTGAGAAAAGTTGGCGCGAAATTTCTTTACATCCACTGGCTCGCCGGTGTAGGGGGAAGATTGGTTGCTGGTACATTCTACTTTCTGTGTGAAACAGAAAAAAGACAACTGTGGAAAAATGTCTAAGTAGAGGTCTTTGGCAACAGTAGTTTTTGCTGTCTTACTTTTATTTTTCGTACACGTTTCGGAAAGTATGGGCCATGCCTTAATTGAACGAAAACGAAGAAAATTTTTCGACTCTTATTCTGGTATTTTGCGAAGTGGAAATCACATACAGTAGTGTACGCCATCCTCAAAAGGTAATAAACAAACAATAATATTTTAACCAACAAGAAAGGGGAATTAGGGGACGAGGAAATGTGTAGTGCCGACTTTTCTGTTCAAAAATATCGGAAACTAAACCGAATCCCAAACGAACTACTCTTCCCGTACCCAAAGCCGCAAACGATAAGAAGAACCCAATCCGAATCCTTCCCCATTATTTATTCTTACCGTGCACCCGGAGGACGAGTGCCGACGATGCAAAGGTGTAAGAACAGACTTAAGTAAAGGGTTTCCGTGCAGGAAAATTCAATAAATGAAAGTGCAACTATTCATCCGTCGCTGACAAATCAACCAACAAATACCTCCACCATTTACTCGAATTCAAGTACCGAAAGTGCAACTCTTCATCCTTCAGTGACAAGTCAACCAACAAACATCTTCACCATTTACTCTATCATAATACCTCCCCGCATTTTCATTTAGACCCATCCCGCAACGTACCACATCAACATCCCTCCCGTTCCCAATCCCTATGTCGACACCCAATTCCCCAGTCACACCGATCAAAATACCGACACCAATGTCGGTTTTTGCAAATGAGGGACTTGGTCTCTTCGGTGAATAATTTCACTAAGACGATCTTTAAACCCAGTATCACATGCAATTGGGATGATTAGGACGGGGATTTCAAGTAACTCGTCAAATACAACCATGTACGGGGCGACGCCGAGTATTTCACCGCTCATAGCAGAGAAAGTAAGAATTATAATTACAAAAACCTGGACAAAGCATGGCTGAAAAGTGTGACAATTACTGGTGCTCATTTCGCCGCGCATGGGAAAACTAAAACCAAATACGAGGAGACTTTTCCACATTTCTTACGTACAATGTCGGCTAATACTCATAATTATTTAATGTGGCCTTCTTGGAAACCACTTAGCAATCTCTTCAAAAACATGATGGAGGAACATCGGACTGGTCTTTTAGAAAACATATTCGCGAGAGGGACTCCTGAGGATTACGTGGATATGGAACAATTTCTCGATTATATGGCACTCAAGATCTACGAGGACGAAGAAAAGTTAAAGAAAAACAGGATCTTTAGTTACTGGTGTGCAAGATATAACGAGAATATCTTCAAATAGGACTACAGGTGAGACGAAATTTGATCAAGGCAGTGGGGGAGGGACTGCCTCCAATGGGGAGAATAATTCTACAAGTCGGCATATATGTAGTAGGATGGGAGAAGGTGAATCGGACGATGAGCAGATACTATTTTGAGCAAAGAATCATGGATAGGAATGATATATAGATGAACGGAATGAAACATGACGAGGAAAGTTTGATGTTGGAAAAAACGATATGACGTGCAAGAAAAAAATGGATGTGGACAAAATGAAACGAAGCGAAAGTTGGGTATGGATGAAAGCTGTTTATACCTGGACCGCCAACTTGCACAACTGGAGTGGAAAACTCGTCAAAAAACAACGAGTAAAGTCGAGGTACATAGGAGTATTGGCGGAACTGTCATAAAGTCTCAAACGAAGGCAAATATTTTATTCGTGATTTTGGTAAGTCTCTAAAGACGATGGTGAAGAATAAAAAAGTTCAGAAACTTGTCCGGATTTATTGAGATACACCTTCAAGTTCCAAAATGAAACAGATGATTGTAACATAAGTGCAATTGGTGCTTTGCGTAATTTCAAACCCCATTTGTAATCCTGGGAACTCCACATATGTTTGATGTGTTTATAGCTCCATTCTACAGCTATTCTGGTCGCACTCATATACTTATTAAAATATGCTTCCCCTGCACTTGTAGTACTTCTGTTGTATCCAGCAATTAGCCATGGTCTCAGCACCTAATCTGGATCGCAGTAAATATAAAACCGCCTGTTATTCACATTTATATAATTTCACAACTTTTCATCCATACGCGTGTTTCCGTATAGTTTCACGTCTTGTCTGCGGTATTCTTCAAGCCCATACATGTGGACAATAAGACCTTTGGGTGTCCTATTTTTCTGATATATCAGACAATGGAAGCGCTTGTGACATGAATAACAGGAACGTTGGAAATTGTTTCCACTCTATGGTCTAGTCATCAGAATTTTTTTTCTATCAATTAATCCAACACAAGAATATAAAGGCTCTTCATTTCCTTTAATGGCTTCAGCATATAACTTTGAACGTTCTTGTATTAGGTCGGCTGTAAATGTGCTTAATAAATGTCCCTAGTTATGCACCAGTGATTCAACACATTCCTTGAAACTTTCTGATAAAACTGAAGCTTTTATATCAAAACTTATATTGACTCCTACTTGTTTTACCACAAAATCCAACCCGGTCGTTTATTGTGCCGATTTCCTTCAGGCGAGATCGGAAGTCTGTGAGGGATCGTTGCATAGAAAATATGTTTATGTTGAACATTGTATTTTTTCTTATCATTCTGTTCTTTCAAAGGAATTTCATGCCCTTCTTAATCGTTTTATCTGTTCTTTATAAATGTAAATCCAAGCCGTCATGACCACACATTGCGGAATAAATATGATCAAAGTTCCTTTTTCTGATATATCCCTCCCTGCACTTTCGAAGTGAAAATTTTTTTTCCTCATACTGCTTGTTGTTTCGTGCCTCTTAGTGTTTCTTTTCCTTTTTCTCAACTCTTTTCTTCTTCACATGCTTGTCGCACTTCACAAATTTTGAAGTGCGACCGTCATTTCAGATCGATAGAAAAGGTCATAATTTCTGTCCGCAGGCAGTACTCCAAGATCTGTGCACTACTTTTTTCCATCAATGACTTCAACACCCAAAAATTTCTTTTCATTTCTAATACTTTTTGCACCACGTGTGCGTAAAATAAAAGTAAGGTAACAAAAAACCACTTTTGCCAAAAGAGGGGTTTGTCAAAGAGAAAATGTGATTGTTTTATTTTTTGACTACATGTTTAGAAAAATAGCGCATCCACTTTTTATAGGCTTTTGAAAACGGTGTTTTTGAAAACAAGGAAACGGGAAATGTGAGTAGAAGATTCGTTACAGAAATTATATTCACAGTGAGAGGTTCTTATTTATTAATTTCAAAAGAAAGAACCCTA
The DNA here is from genome assembly GCA_032358235.1 of Odonthalia washingtoniensis. Classification (NCBI taxonomy): domain Eukaryota; phylum Rhodophyta; class Florideophyceae; order Ceramiales; family Rhodomelaceae; genus Odonthalia; species Odonthalia washingtoniensis. The sequence goes on along the minus strand of JAULBU010081790.1, from coordinate 19,910 downwards.
CAGAAAACGGAGGGAAAATTAGGGGAACGGAATAAGTGGTCAGTGATCACTATTTCACCACTGAAAAGGGGGAGAAAGACGAAAAATTCAAGGTGGTAAACTACAAAACGCCGAATAGACGAGACATTATGGTCGCACAAAGGGAGTATGGGATTGGCTGTACAAAAGCGCGAAAGAAGAAACAGTTCAGAATTTTTGCACTTGCTCTAGCAAGCACGGCCAGTTCCAGCATCACAATTAAATTGTAGAAACCACACAAGAAACCTAAAAAGGAAGTTAAATTAATAAAGATGAGGCGGAAGGCAATAAATTCGTCTACATTTAATGTGAACGCGTACTCCGAAAACAAGTCACTACATGCATTTAAATTCAGAGTCAGTGATTTAAAACAAACCATGGACGTTCTACATTTCTACACCGCTCAAACAAGATGAAGGGGATACTATTTTGACGACATAATATCATGCTGTATCGTACTGAAGCGACTTTCTTCTCCATGCACATGGTTGTACGTGGAAGAAAACTGCGGTTTGAGAAGTGCTGCTCTTATCGATGTGTTTTGGGAAACTACCGAGAATTTTTCAGAAATCATGGTCACCTTCAGACAAATATGAAAACAGGAATGCTGAGGGGGGAGGATTTGTATGCGCAGTGTGTAAAAGGGAAGGCCGCTCCGCTTGATAGTTGTGTCGCCTTCATCTACTGTATCAAAATACGAATGCAACGGCCGGTGTGAATAGTAATCACATATCATTCTATTATGGGCACAAAAACATTCCGTGCCTCAGCTACAAAACTCTGGCCACGCCGGATGGACTTATATATTCGCTATACCGGCCTGAGGTTTTCAGGCGTCATGACATGACACTATCAAGGAGCAGTAGGTGAAATGAAAATTTGGATACGTGCCTTAATATAGAAGGCCACAATACTACATATATTGAGATGACTCGTACGTCTTGAGACCATGCTTTCAAATCGGGTATGCCTGCAGAACTTCCACGGCAGTGTAAGCTATTTTTAATACACAAATGAGCGCTGTGCGAGAAGCCATCGAATGAAGTTACAATGATTTAAAACAGATGTTGGTACGAAATGATTTTGCACGTTCCTTAAAGATTCAGGAGGCACCTATTTCCCTGGTGTATATCACATCTGCACTTCTGTTAAACTTCAAGGTCTGCATTGAGAATGGAGGTCAAGTAGGGTAATATTTGGACTGTGCCAGTCCTACCCTAACTGTGTACCTAAAATACATGATTTATTCATTACTTTTTCTTTAATTTAGTTGACGGTAATGATAAAACATCATCAAATTTAGATCGTTTGAGTGCAGCCGCCTTCCGTTCCGAAGCGTCTATTACCAATTCCCGCTGCTCGATTTCGAGTCATTTTTCATTTTTTTCAAGAAATTTATTAAACCTCCTGTTCTTCGCCACTATCAATATCTTTTCTAAATCAATTTGTTCCTTTTTCCTACAATTTTCAGCCTCCATTCTTTGCTTTTTCAAATGCAGTTGTTCCTTCTTTATTGAGATTTTTTCTATCGAGTAATTTTGTATTTCCGTCAGGTTATTTCACAACATCACTTCCCTTTCATCATCTGATTCCTCTTCAATTTTCCTCCTCCTTCGCTTCCTAGTCGAGGAACTGATTTCCTGCACCTCTTCATCCTCTTCTTCATTTTCCCTAAAAGCCGCTTCCTCCTCTCCACCACCCCCACTATCGACTGTCATATTACGTATACTATTACAAATATCTAAGATCTCTTGCTTCCGTCTCCTCAGATTATTATCCTCCGCCCTGCTCTAATCGTCTGATTTGTCCTGCTCTATCATAAGTTCTTCCAATAGTTCATCAATCTCTGTTGATTCCTCAGCAATCTCAGAGGCTGCAATGTTGGAAGCAACAACCTCTCGACGCTTCGCGAATAACCGCTTTTATATGTCTAATAATGACTTTTTATTCGGACTTCGTATGGTGAACGATCCCTTCTTTCAATCATCTTTTGATAAAGTTGCGCGCTTACTTCGTCAAATACATTGTCCGTCTGACCTCATTGCTCTACATGTGCACCGGTCCTCATTACTAATGAGGACCGCTTTGCATGTTGCTCACCAGTATCTCACTAGTAAGATGGCGGTAGTACCGCCCCGAGGAGGCTCAGATCAGAATTCCCATTGAACCTGTAACTCCTCTTTGTATGGCCTTCTAAAAATATGGGATGGCTTCTTTTTGATGGTGTTATTACGAATTGAGTACTATGTAATTGTGATTGTGTTTTTGGTGGGGTGGGGGTGACGGATCACTATCTACTTTCGATGGTGTTGATTTTGGGGGTGCTGCGGATTACTATCAAATTTTGATGGTGTTGATTGTGGGGTTGACCAATTTATATTCGTATTTGATCGTGTTGTTTGCGAGGGTGACGGTATAATTTTTGTTGTGATGGTGATATCGGCGACAGTGGGGGAGATAAATTATATTCTGATGGTGGTGTCGGTGGGGGTGACTGATTTCGTGATTCTGGTGTATGGTGTATGGAGAAAGACAGCTGACTCTCCGGAGTATGGCCTGTCTATCTGCGTTATGACAATTCATGCAAGGGGATGGAACGAATGATTGGGTAGTGCGGTTATAACGGAAAGTGTGTTTGGGTAGTGCGGTTATCAAAAATGGTCCAAAAATGAAAAGTAAGACGGCCGTGAAATTTTTTTAAATTTCAAGCACGGCATTGCTACACTTCATGCAAAAAAGAAACTACTTTTGGGTAGAAAATGATTTTGTGTGTTATTTCTCACGCTGGTTGTGACACAGAAAAAAATGGTCTAAAGGTGACCGGTGGGTATTCTATTTTTCTTTCTTTGCTTCCTCCCCCTCCGTTTAACCAGTAATGTAGTAATGTAGTAGTGGAACGTTCGAGTGGAAAATGGCACAAAACTTATCTCTGAAAAATCCCTACTGTAACTCAGCCAATCACAGTGCCGCAATAAAATATAATATCTACCGCAACGCAAAATACATACCACAGAAGTACCATTTCTGGTTCCTTATTTGCCTCTGTTGTAAGAGTTATGAAATCGTTTTAATGCAAAAGTGTTTATTTCAGCCACATAGGTTACGCCGGTGCCAAACATAACCATATTTTCCCTCGCAACCACTTTTTGGTTTGCCAAAACCCTCTAAAGACCTCTATTATTCAGTAGTGACTTTTCTTGTTGTATAATGTAAGTACGTGGCTGGTCTATCTATTGCTGTAGTCATATTGAGCCTTTCGATGTTGCCCTCAACAAATCATATCATGCCGCGCCTTTTGGCCTGCCCTACAGATGGCGGGCCAAAAGGCGCGGCACCGACTCAAAAGTGATGCCCGTTTTATCCGGTCTAAGTAGTAGAGGAGATCCTACCTTAGTTCCGCACCGGGATTCGAACTTCCGACCACGCTCCTTGTTTCCCGGATTTGCAACCATCAGACCATGAATGAGTCGGTGACGATTTTACACGTATTGTTTACTATAGCATGCTGTATCTTAAATTATTCTACATTTCTTGCAATTTACTCTCACCTACTTATCCCACCGTCGGCTGATCGAATTGCAAAAAGTAAAATTGTCATCGATTTCCCCTGGATCTTTCCTACCGATGACTGAAGAAACCATACAACTGGAACAAATAAATTTTCGCACTGTTACGAATTTTTGGAATTTACTAGGTAGTTCAATAATTTGTGACGTACATACGATAAAAATTTACTACAAGGTACAAGGAGAGTCCATTCTACTTGTACCTCACGTGCATTTATACCAGATCCATCTAAATATTGTCCATTCCCTGTCCGTATAGTACTTTCTGTACATGCAAATCTCCTCTTTAGTTATTCCCACAGACATCAACTATTCCTAAACTTCCTGGGTGCAAACGGTAGAAAATCGCTCCACCTTTCCGATGAGATTATCACCACAATAATCCGCAGTCTCTAAAAATGTATGGTAATTTTTATGCAAAATTTCCATACCGCCTTAAATAAGTTCGTATGGCTACTGTAGAAAAATCCTTACGGATATAACACCGGTTCGTTAAATTAAGCTCAGTGATACTAATTTCGAAGACCTAAAAATTGCTTCGTTTTCCAAAATAGAGTAACTGTGCCGTTCTATAAGTTTCTATTTTTCAGTCAGGAGTCAAATCAAAAAGTGCCTTTAGTAAAGTAGCCAATGAGAGGACGCCAAGTAGGAAGCAATAAAACATATTTTGATTGATTCGATTTCCGCTTGCTCAAATTGCATTATTGATTTAGAGCAATATTGCCGGTGTTCCATCAGAATTGTATTAGAAAAAATACTTTACAGAAAAAACGAAACTTTTTAAGCTTTTATTTGGCTAAGAATACCAGTATTGATTTTTTCCACTTTTTCGAAGATAGAAATAGAAAATATATTCTAAAATGAATCATTATCGGCACCATCACACTTCTCCTTCGCGGGAAGGGCACATCAAGATGACGGATAAAATAAGCAGGCAACTTGATGACGATATCAATGAACAAATTGCGGTCATGATAGTTATTGGCGAGATCCCCGGATTCGGAGCATTTCATGACGGAGATGATGGACAAACGATACAGACAATACGTTTTGTCATACAACTAGCCGGTAACAAACGAAGTAAGTTTAATAAATTACATGTCCATTTCGATCGACTTAACTTCTCGGCGTCGACTGTTTCCTCTGACGATGACTTCGAGCGTAGGTTCCGAATTGCCAAGTGCATTTTCAATCGAATTGAGAGAGACATTGCTGGGAAAGGCGAGTTTATGGTTCGTCACGATGCTAGTGGGAGAAAAGGCATTGAGCCTAGGACCAAAATTATAGCTGCCCTCCGCGTATTAGTTTATGGACATCATTTGATGCAATTGACGAGCTATGTGAAATATCAGCTACATCAGTAAGGTATGCCTTCCTTTCATTCATTCATTTAATTATACATCATTAGGGTGAGAAATATCTTAGATCTCCAAATGAGGATGACATAAGACGAATTCGAACAAGCAATACTGATCAAGGTTTCTTGGTTACATTGGTTTGTAGTATTTCCAGCATTGGAATGGCATAATTGTCCCATTGGAATGGCATAATTGTCCCATCGCATTGGCTGGCCAATTTGAAGGCAAGGAATAAAATCCCACTGTAGTTCCAGAGGCACTTGCCAATGGAGAACCTTGGGTTTAGGGTTGTTATTTTGGCAGCCCTGGAATAATGAACGACATCAATATTTTTGGCAGTTCCATAATCGTCGAGTCCATATTTAGAGGGGACACTCTGCCAGAGTATGAGTACATTGTGAATGGGAAACAAAGAAAGCTGTGGTAATACCTTGTAGATGGTATTTATCCAAACTGTTCGATATGCATAAATACAATACCAATGGCAACTAATAAAAAGCAAAAGGTGTTTTCAGGTGCACAGTAGGCTTTTAGAAAATGTGGAAAAGGCGCAGGGTGTTTTGTTTTCTAGGTGGAACATTTTATCAAAGCCATGTCTGTATTTTGATAAAAACATCGTGAAGAAGGTAAATATGGAGGGTATTATTCTCCATAATATGATTCTCTAATGTCGACGAGATGGGTACGCGAGTCGGTATTTTTAATTTTTCAAAGAAATCAGCGTCTCAATCTATGTTTCTAAATGAAACAGGGAACCAAAAAGAATTTAAATTTGTGGGCAGAGATGTTTTAACACAGTCATCGATGACAAGCTTATCGTGCGTGAGTAAGACAGCTTCAGGTAAGGGAAGAAGCTATTAAGGATGAAGTTGTACACTTCTCATTGAAGCTTGAATTTGTGTAACACAGTTTTAATCTGTATCGTCTGTTGTAGTTGTTTTTTAATTTGGAAAGTCTGGAAGAGGAGGAGGTGAAGGAGGAACAGAATGGGTGCTTGGATCGTTTTGATTTTCAAGCGGTGCATGAGAAACATTTTCGTTGTCGACATAATTTTATTCTCTAGGTCGTTTTAGATTGGCTTTTTGCTTTAATTCCATGAATTCTTCTGTTTCTCTTTTATCATCCTCTATGGTACATTCTCCAATCGATAATGCCTGTATATTAATCTTCTTTGCAAGTAATTCGGCCTGCCGTATAAGGTCTCTTTCTATCATCGAAGCACTTCTAAGAACAATATCGTCTTTCATTGTCTCTCCTCTTCCATTTTGCTCGTTTTCTATCCATATGGGATCCTCTACTGTTTAGGCCATAGCTCCTTTTGTCATTTGTTGGTGTTGTTTGCTGCTAATAGGAGTCTGTTCTGGGTACAGAAGTTGGTTCTATGGGCTGTAATGACGGAGAAAGTGGCGTTACGACATCATTTGTTTTCTGGTTCCTTTTTTGTAGTCAACCTGTGTCGACTCGTTTTCTAAAGGCTCGTTAAAGTGGTTCATTTTTGAGTGGATATTGTGCTGTGATGCTTGGTATGGCTCTTTACTTGGAGAGTCCGAACATTTTGGCACATTCCGCAATGTTTTGAAAGCCAAATGATTAAACCACTGCTCATGAGGGTATTCCTTTGCCTCATATGGAACGGCGGTTCGCTTTCGGAGTTGAAGAGCTGTGGCTATTGGAAATTTTTGATTTTCATCGACACCAGTCGGTTTGAATACTTGCACTGACCGCATCGCTTGGCGGAACTTTTGAAAGTCCGCCGCTATCGCTTCCCATTTAGAACGCGTGGGTCGAGGCCCACGCCCTTTGTACTGTTTTTCGTTTTACTTTACAGGGGCGAGGCTGAAAACTTTTCTTGAAGAGAGCGTTAAAGAAATTGGCCGAAGTATGATCAACGCCGACAATAGGATCTTCAGACGGCATTACCCATGCTTGCGCCAAGTGTGCACATTCATCTACAGATCAAGCGACCCCGCGACCCATTGTTTGTGTTCTCGAATCTACTTCGCGTTTCGTAGTGGTGCATGTTGCTACTGTTGTGATTAGTAGTAGGAGAAATGCAGTACCGACTTGCACAGACAATCATATCAAACTTTTCATTGGTAGATATTTTTCCTGGTCGCTTTCTGATAGACGAAAAATTGAATCTATTTTTATGAAAATAGATTCAATTTTTCGTCTATTCTATTCTTTCGGGGGGGATTCGCCGTTAATTTTTTTTAACTGTTTTTCTTTCCATCAGAAAAAATGAAAATATAAATTCTGATAGATGACCGTTAATCTTTCTGTAAGAACAAGATTGCAATTTGAGCAATCAGAAATTGATTTAAATCAATAGTACAATTTGAACCAATCAGAAAATTATGTTGGTGGGTATTCGAAAAGTAAAGTAAGCGAATTTTTTCATCGCTTGCTATGTGATGTTTTTGGACGTTGGACTTCACCAAAAATAATTTTTTAAAATAATTTTTTAAAATGGTTATGGTAGTCAGTTCAAGCACCTAATTACTTTTTCTTTTCGTATTATTAGAGCCATTTCACGATCAGCGTGAGGGAAGGTGAAAAACTGGATCATATGGGGGGTATTTGGGGAAGCTGACTAATATGGGAGGGTATGTCTAAACCTGCCCGATATAATATGGTATCATATATAATATGGTATCATTGTGGGAGTGTCGCAATTAGCAGGGTATTTTCCCGAAATAACCTACTAAATCCGACAACATACCGTACCAAACGAGTCAAATGAACAAAATTCCAAGTTCTGTCGAAAATATACCCCATTGGTTTGGGAATTGAAATAAAACATCACATTATCTCCATTACCAGAAGCCCCCACCGTTTGCATCCATCTTCTCAACACTTTCATAACCACTCTACTCAAGACGTTCTTATCGTATAACCCCCCTATTCCCATCTTTTTATATCAACCTTTACGATGTCTGAACCTACTCTCTCTCAACTATTTTCGAACGTCTGAAAAGCGTTCAAAAAGGCGACGCCATTGTGAACATGTTCTGCGTTATTGACAATAATCCAGTTTGTGGAGACCCGATGTTGTTCCTAAAAATAAGGAAAGCATACCGGAAAACATTGTTACTTGTTCACCCTGACAAAACGAAAGCAGATGACAAGGAGATTGCGACGGAATGCTTCAAAAAACTTAGCGTAGCGATTGAAATAGCAAATGTTTATGCGAAGGCTACTACTGCAAATAGCTCAAAATTAGATGAAAACGAAGTCAAAATAATAAAAGACCTCAAACTCATCATTACATAATTCGAAGGTGTTGAACAGACGTACAGTAGCATTCAGGCTGCAAGTGATGATACAAATGAATCATCAAGAGATGGAGATCGTGATGAAGTAGATGATGTTTCTGATTCATTATTTCCGACTGATGATGAAAGTCAGTTTCCATTTGGTCATAATGTAGATTTTGAAGATAATGAAACTGATTCAGCTCGTGAATCAGATGATGGTGTGCCGAAAAATAGAACCCAGCAGTACGAGGAGGTCGTATTTTTGGGACAGGTGAATAACGACAATTCAGTCGTGGAAGATGTAAAAACGGCAATTCAGAACATAAAACTCATGCAACTCAACTTGTGGAAGAACGGAGAAGAAGAAAACGGAATCTGCAAAAAGTATACAACAGGAGGTATAAAGCAAAAACAGCGTCATTGGGAAGGGAATCATTGAATATGGAGAGATCATATGCACAAGCCTGTATTCCAGTAGCAGTGGTACCAATGACACCAGAAGAGAGTACACTTTTTAATGCACGATGGTAATGCGAAAAATTCTGCCGGGCTTACACCGCTCATTTGAGTGTGAAGAACGGAATCAACGTTCACAAAACGACTAAAACGGTGACATTTACATGTAGGACAATGGATTGTGGTTTCAAATTACATTTTGTGAGACAATCAAAGTCAGGGCAATGGAAATTATTTAAATTTGTGAGGCATAAAGGAGACAGCTGGTTCGATGTGGTCATACGTTCGGAAAGTAACACGAATAGCAGGTCTAATGCTCCGTACCAACTTATACTACTAAACAACTGTCCAGATCTGTGGTTGTAGAATTTTCGAAAAATCCCGACTCTCATGAAAGGACAGTGCAGCACTTTTTAAAGCAAAATATATATATCACAGACATCCTGATGTGCGCCACTTTCAAACAGTACGAATCTAATTGCTAAATCTTATGCAGAAGAACCAAATTGAGGATATGAAAGCTTTGAACGGGTATGCACAGTTACTCAGAGATGTTGGGCACACTGTGAAATTGTTGTTTATTCAGGAAAGGAAATGAAGGAGATACGGGTAAAATCATCGCGATTTATATTTAACCAACTAAGAAAATATGGTTATATACAAAAAAAAATGACGTTTTAGATGAATCTACAAGTGATCTTACTAACATCTATGACGATCGTTCTTCTTACGGTAGATTTCTTTTTATAACGAGCACTGCTGAACATATATGCAAAACAGGTAGAAAAACAGCTAACGCAGACGCCTCTCATTGTCGTGGTGTGGGATCACAGTCGTATGGAACTGTGTATTAAGTACTGATATACGATGGAAATCATCACATTTGTCCAGTATTGTTCAATCATTCAGTTTGTACCAAATCAGATGACACATGGACTACAATTTTTGCAGCCTCAAAATACCTTCCTGATTCGATGTTAAAGGTCGTGTAACTATATTCGATCAGGAGAAAAGTATTTACAATGGTTACAGATCATGTATTGAAAAGGGTCGTTTATTCCTTGACGTAATGCACGTCAAAAAAAATGTGAATCCCAAATTTGGACTTGAGAAGGCAACTTCGTTAGCACTTTACCATAATGCATTAATTTCACTGTCAACTGCACAAGTTTAATCAGTCAAACGTCAGTATGGACCGAAACAGGTTGCTTACCTAAATCGTTTTCCAGATGTTGATTTGTATAGGTACCATTCCGCACTTTAAGATCTTATATATACAGCTCAAGGAACTGAAATCCAAATGAGTTCTTCTCTTTGTAACAGAATAAGGTCAGTTGAACCTCAGCGGAAGCTTCAAAACGTGGTTCATACACTGCGCAATTCATTTATGAAACTTAATCAGGCCTCGTTGGCATGTAATTCACTAGTCCCACCTCAAATTAAAATACGTATTTCAAAACTATTTCAGATATCAAGAGAGTATCAAAATTCTATTTCATTCATCTGTCGGACTAACCGAATGGAGGCAACCGTACAAAGCCGTATTGATCCCACTACAGAAAGACTGGTCCTTCTATGAGAACCAGGAGAACTCCCAAAGTTTTGTGCTTACTCTTCATCTGGTGATGGGTTCCCATGTCATCATGGAACAGCCTTTATTTTTTAGAATACAGCCCCTTTAATTTCTTCACATTTATTGTCGAACTAAATCTAACACAAACATGGAAGTTCCAGTAGGATAGTGTTTCATTTCCACTCCCTTCTCAGAGTGAGGTACAGGATGTTCTCATAGAAGCAGCTCATATGGTAGTTAATAATCAACATATGCATATCCCTATCGCTCTTCCTCCTCCTCGTACACGCCCATGTAAACACAGTGAATATAAAGAAGTCATGGTATGAACGTGGTCCTGGTGCAATCAACAAACTAATATACACGTGTTCCTTTTGTGGTATTCGTGGTCACACACATGTAAGATGTATACTCCGTCAGACTTTCGACATTGATTTCAACGATGATGTCGTAAATGCCACCAACGTTTCTTGAAGGTAATTCTACGTTTTCAGTCAAGTCACGTCTATTTTTCCCTTATTTCGGTCAAAACAGCAAAATGCCCCACCATATGTTTTTACGCCCCTACCTAATCTGTCTCATCCCAATAATATGCACCCCTATTTCTGGCCAAATTAGCAATATAGCGCACCATCATTTTTTCTCCCCTGCTAATTCCGCTCTCACTAAAGCTCTCATATCATATCAGCAACTTATTTTAATTATCCCCTACCATAACCGTCCAAAATTTGCCTTCTGTCCAACCATATGAGCCAAAATGCAGAACTAGCCTCCCATATTAGTCACATTCCCAAATACCCCCCCCCATATGGTCGAATTTTTTAACTTCTCCCATATTACAGATTGGAAGGTAAGGTAATCCTCTGGGAGAGGTGGAAACCGCCCTAATTGCAAAAACATCCGTTTTCCTTCTTTTTTAATTGATAAAAATCCTGAATTCTTATAGAAGGGATTCATTCCTACAAATCAGTCAACAAAATTGTTGCAAAGTTTTCTCTCTTCCCCAACGTGTCGTGCTTACACACCTGTAGGCTTTGGTCTATAGTTCTGTATGCACCACCAGTTTTTAGTCAACAAATACCACCTCGTCGGCACCAATTGGGCGTCAAAGGGACGGGAATCTTTCCCCTGATAACTACTCGACCCCCAACCTTCGCGAATCAACCACCAGAGGACCGTACGAACGAGTGGGACGAAGACGATCCTCCAGTGCTCCCCACGTGCGCGCCTCCGAAAGGCATCACTGGTTGTGTCGAAGCATGCGATCGTCCAACTCTCTTCCCTAGCGTACCCGACCGTGTTACATCCCACTGTCACGGCGATCCTTTCTTCCGCTCTGCCATATCTTCAGTAAACCCGGTACTACCCAATCCACGTTGGGGGGGATACTACACTGTGTATAACCATAGTCCGCCATTTTGGCCCAGAATAACGCTTAGGGAACCTCTACGTGGTTTTAGTTAGTTTCGATTAAATTTGAACTCCATATAGTAAGAATGCAAAATTTTTGGGGCATCCCTACAAGACTTTAATGGACATTATTTTTTAATCGGGTTTAGTCTCGGGATTTTTTTGATGCCGTTGAAACTAAACCTGAAACTGACCCACCAATGTAATCTAAGTATAAATAAACATACACCTTGCCCAGCCAAGTGAAAGATTAGTTCCACATTATTTTGTTTTGGCCGGTATAGAGAGGTATACAGAAAAATACACCTCTTCTTATCAAGATGTAAATCTCCTTACGGAATTCAGAATCGGCGTTCCGGATTATAAGCCACAGATTTCTTTGAAATCATAGGATTCCGGAGTTGTGGGAGAAGGTGCCATTTTTGAGGATAACAGCTCATCAGATCATCTCTATCAGGGTACAAACAGACCAGAGTGTCATATTGTACGATTGGATGTATTTTAAATGAAATCTATTTCAAAAAACATTGAAGAAAAAATTGGAAACGATTCAACGTTTTCCGGTGTAGGTGACCAAAACTGCATAGAGAAACGTGACGAAAGGTTGGCAAAGAACAACTGGTGCCTTTTTTGTATCATAAATGACGTAGAGTGAGCCAGATTTCCTTTTTTGGGCAGAAGAATTGCACGAGCCTTAATCACGCCACCGACAGTACCCTTCAACTAGCGACGAACAAAGTTGATGAATATCAATTATCTAACAACTTCATATCCATTTCCACCTGCGACTCCTAGCGATGTGTGAACCTCCGGGGATAAAGAGACGATGAAATTCTTCATGTCCGAGGAGTTCCATCTTCTCGAGAACATATGTAAAGTTCAGGTAACGCGGAGACTGTAGGGAGAAATGTACAAACTTTGCGACAACAATGGGAAATGCGTACGTTGCTGAAGCTGGAAGATTTTCATTAAAAAGGATTCATCATAAAACTAGATAGTAACTACAGTGGGCTACCAACTTTTCCAGTAAAAGTACACGAGAGGGACTTTAATAGCATATTTAACGGTAGATTGAATCATTACACAAATGACGAAGAATGCGAAGGCAGCAAAACGAGGAATAAAATTCCTCAGGAATTTAACATCGGATTCGTAGTATTGCTGTGATTGTCAGTAGGCTACTCACAATCACAGCAATGCTACGAATCCGATGTGATCCAACGTTTCTAACGGTTCAACTAAACTTAATTTTATGATTATAGATGTGTGAGTACTAATGACTCTTTGACTCCAGATGCAAAGAATACTGCTTATATTCCTACTATGCCTTCTCACATAATGAATTCAACTACAGATTCTGGTTCTGTGGCTGGGGATGGAACAGGCAACCAAAAAAAATGAAGAGAATCCCTTCTGGGTCCAAACACAAAAAAGGGCGTTGGGAGAAACGGATAATTCTTTAGCTGAAGTAGCGGGTGAGGAATGTGGGGAAGAAGTAAAGGAGGGCAAACATTTTCCAAACTGAACTGGAAGGACTGTATTTGGAAAATTCGTGAATTTGTCATAGTATGAAGGGAACAAATCAGGCAGAAGATTCTATGGGGAGGGGATATGGAAGTACTGCAAAGAAAAATTAAATCTGTATAGAATCCATTCTGCGATTAAGAACCAGAGGTGTATGTTGCGGAACATGGTCGCGCTGTACTTGGCTGTTAGATAAAATGGGGAACAACAGTGGGCCCATGGATTAGGAAAAGGTGGAGATGACGATGATATTGTACAGCAGTAGGGTTTGTAGACAAATTCCAAATGGAGAGAGGAAAATGGCGGCATAATTCAAGTATTTTGAGATTTTTGAGTACCTTTCAGGGTACCCAACGTTTGGGGAATGCTGAGAAAGTTGATTAAATTGGAACTAAAGAAGAAATGAAATCATATGGAACTACAACAGGTAGAGATGAGGGAGAGAAACAATTGAGAAGAAAAGGAGTAAAATGTAGAAGAAAAGACATGGTAAATATGAATGAATAATAAAAAAGGAGAAATAGCTGGCGAGGAAAGACAGGAAGTTACAGGAGTAAATTAAATCTATGAATAGATTGGCAAACAGGCAATAACGAGAGAGATGGAGAAGACAATTACCGGCTGATACAACTGGTAACGAAAGATTCATACCGGTATACGTCTCTGTTGGACATGATGATAAGGAAAGTGGATATTGGAAAAAAGATAAGAGTGGATGATGGTGAGGAAGAAGAAGCGAATTAGCGAAGTAAATAGTTTATACCAAAATCATCATTACTATGAAGATGATGTTATGTTTTCCTTTTAGTTTCTTATTGCCGTGTATATAATACTTCTTTCTTCGTCGAAATTCACCTTTCCCCTCCTGATTTCGTATTCAGGTCTGTTTCTTGACGATCTCATTTCAAGTACCGGAAGTATGGTATAACTTTCTGTATGTGAAGAACATCCATTTCGCGACATGTCATGTTTAAATATCCGTGTTGCGAGTGTTGAAGTACACTATTCTGTTTTCGGTACTCTTATTCCATCCGGGTTATTTGTTCACTCCTTTTACCAATGTGTTCCATCCTTTATTAAATCTCCTCTCCAGCCACATTATTCTCTTATTCAAATGATTCTTTCTTTAATTGAAGGGTCTCCAGTTCCTCTTTATTGGTAAGTGCTTGTGGTATCCTCTCTCCTTTCGTGTATATTACGATGTTTATACTGTATTCGTGGTTTGCCGTCCCCCTTTACTAGCATTACGACGATTGAGTAAGTCTGTCCAAATTTCAATGGAGTAAAAACTCTCAATTCCTGTATTCACTGCGTATTCAAAACTTCTCCATACCTCAACATGCTTATAAGAGTCGTTAGAGAGGTTCCTGTGTTTAGGTAGGTGTCGGTGATACAAGGTCCGCTGATCGAAGATCTGAGGCTATTTATGCGAAATAATATCAACGAAAACAAAAGATAAAATATGACTACTCTGACAATCTGAACAAAAGTACCGAATTTATATCTGCATCTGTGAATATTTATTGCAACAACAGTATGGATGAAAAGGGAGATTCCAAAGCTTAATTAGATCATCATTAGAACTTTGTCGAGAATTTGGTATCCCTGATGACTATCAAGCTACAACTACGTAGTGAATTACTTCCTACTCAAGAGACATGAATGAAGACTACACCAACATTTTTTGGGATATAATGAACGCAAAAATATGAGATTATTGGGAATATACAATCTCAACAGATTGTATGGACACATTATTCTGTTCTGCAAAATTAGGTCAGTGGAGTGTTGACGAGATGAAGAATGTTCTATATCACGCCTTCTCACGCCGTTATTTACACTTAAATCTATTGGAATTACTTTTATTCTAGCCCCAAGGAGGTCATCTTCATACTTTTCTGGGACCGAAGAGGATCTTCTCTCGTCTATTATGGTGTTGCGTAGTTTATAATACACTAAAACTGCTTGTGTTTCCTTTTGAAAACTAAGTCGTAATCATTATATCGGATACCATGATGGGCTGAATAGAATTTTCCGTCTTCGGACTAGCGCCCTAAAATATCGTTAGATTTTCATGCGAGCAAAGAGAGGAACTAATGAAAGAAGAAATATTGGTACAATTCAGTACTCCGTAATTATCACGGTACGGCAAGCCTTTTTGATCACACGTAGGCTCCGTCACTGGCGACCCAGTTCCCACCAAGTAAACTATCGTCATTATCTTTCAGTCCATTAAACATTCCACGTAATTATAGCGCAAAAACACCATGTGGCACTCCTGGAGTGACTACATATACAAAAAGGAACCGTATCTTATTTTCATAAAGCCTCTTTATGATCAAAGCAAAAAATTCTTTTCTATTACAGTAAACTTTGGTAATGGCGCTTCACTTCGTGACCATTCCATGATTTTTATGGCAATACCATCCAACACACCAACGTACACACGCAAAGTACTTCTACCGTTCTAGGAAAATCCCTCACTTGCTACAAGAAGCTATCTCGGACCATTAAATTGAAATTAACTTTCGAAGAAATCATCAATAAGAAGCAAAGTTGTGGCCATAATTTCGTATATTGTTGAGATTGGGAAATCTGGTCATTGAAAGAAGGCCCAACTATAAACTCCCTGCTATTCATCGCAGCGTACAAACCATTCCAGATTTAAGGCGCGGTGAAACATCTTCATGGAATTCGACTCGGCAATGAGGCAACAAAGATTATTGAAACAGTCCCATGGAATGGGCAGAATTCCTATCTGAGATGGAGTGAGCAGGTTGTTTTGAATTATCTCGACTGTTCGAATTTCACGTGGGTGGTTTGCGCCTGTTCCACCAAGACTATTTGACAGATGGGAAGGATGGTAAAGTAGAAGAGTAAGGAAAACTCTACGTCTATTAACGATTGCGGCGATTCAGATAATATTTACATTCTCTTTGGTCTAGGAGGTATGGTTTTGCGATGAAGGAATGTCTTTGGTAAATGGTTTTAGAAGATAACACGTGTCGGACTGACTCATTAAGTTCAAGTTTAGTGTAAATAATAAATTATGACTCAACTTTAGGTAGATTATTTCATTCCATATTACTTGTCATTTCACTCGATAATTACATACATATTTCTGTGTACTTTAGTATATAAAATCATCAGCAGATACTTCATCCGTTGATAGTTCAGTTTTGTTACACTGAATTATATAAGGAAAGATTCTAGTTACTTCAAATAGGTTATATGGCCCAGTTTACAACATTCCAACTTCCTAGTTCTGCGAAGACATTACCTTTTATTTTATTGACTCACATTAAGAAGTTTGAATTTGAAATTCAATAACCGTCATGGATGACAAACGATAGGACTCATTTAAGATGCGTGTGGTACCGCTTAATGCACAAAATTATTACCGTATCTGAGCTTGAACAGAAGCACACATTATTGCGTGGTATTTCCAGCAGTTTCCACGTGATGGCACAAGTTATCAGATCAACAAGTCTAACGTATGAATCAGCCATTTCCCAATTAGTGATTCATGAGAGTAGTTTGGACGATTACAATCAGAAACAAGAACAAGCTTTTTATACAAAACCCTCCAGAGAAATATTCAGATGAGAATTCCATTTCTGTCAGAAAAAGGGTCACAGGAAAATTGATTGTTTCAGTAACCCCTATAGCCGCAACTTCAAAGGAAGTAAACGTGGAAATAAAAAGAGAAAGAAGAAAAAGCGAGAAATTTCTGAGTCAAATAATGATAGTCAAAAGGACGACACAGCAATTATGGTACACCAAGTTGCCCTTCTTACGTGTAAGGAAAGTACAAAATCATAATATTTGATAATAGACTCGGCATGTAGGAAACACATTACAAATAACCGAGCTCATTTTTTGGAATTATCAGAAAGGGCTGGAAAAATTTATGTTGGGAACAAGGATACTATATGATTAGAAGGCTATGGTACCGTACAGATTTTGACAGGGGTCGAAGGACGTACGAACTTTATCACAATACAGAATGTGTTGTATGCCTCAGACATTTTGTGTAATCTTATATCAACGAGTCAGGCACGCCGTCATGAATTCCAAACAGAAATAGACGAATGCAAGAAAAACTCATCACAAGGAATGTTACGCATGATCCATAAAAAATCAAATAAATCTATAATATCTGGAATTGAGACAGGAGAGGGACTGTACAAAGCTGTCATAAAAGTGAAACGAAAAGATACAGCAATCATTACAAAACAAGCCGAAGAAACTATTTGGCATGATGGGATTGGATATACAAGCACTACAGTTCTGTCGAAATCGGCAGAACACGTAATTGGATTGAAACATTTTTCCGTGGATCATGAGAAGAATCCATGTAAGTCATGTGACATCGGAAAATCGTTTAGAAAATAACGAAAGAAGCGTCCAGAAAACAAAAAGATGTCTTTGAGACCAATTGAACGTGTTTTTACTGATGTTGTTGGATCAATGAAAATACCTTCTTTTGGTAACGCAAAGTATTTTGTGACTTTACTGGATGGCTGTAGTGGTTTTTCAATTCTACGTTTCATTAGAAGAAGGATTGAAGCCTCTGATGCTGTAAAAGAAATTATATTGGAATTGGAAAACGTTTTTAATGAGAAAATTGGCCTTGTGACACTTATTCGGAAGAAGAATGTGAAATGGCTGCGCTCCGACGGAGGTGGGGAATATATTCGTTTTAAGCTTCAAACATGGATCAAGGAGAAAGGAATTATTCGTGAATTCACAACTGCTTACTCTCTTGAGTCAAATGGAAGTGCTGAGAGACTCAACCGAACACTACATGATATGGGTAGGACAATGCTACTTGGTATGCAAGACAACAATTCAGATGTATTATGGGCTGAGGCAATTAATACTGCAAACCATATACGTAATCTACTAATCACAAAAAGCTGCTCAACAGAGGTAGTCCATAGACAGAAACCTAATTAGTCACACTTTCGAAGATTTGGTAGCACAGTTTATGTGCATACACCAAGACACAACAGGAGTGGAAAATTTGAAGAACGGTCAGGAGAGGGACTGTTAGTTGGATATGGTGCAGGAAATGCATATCGCATCTACTTAAAAGACAGTGGGAAAGTAGTTATTTTCCAGGATGTGAGGATTCATGAAGAATTTAAGTTTCAGAAAATTTCGGAGAAACAAATCAATGGAAAAATTGAGTTTGAACTAATGGAAGACGAACTAGAAATATTTGATGAAAATTTTGGCGGTGAGGAAATTCTTCCATCTTCGATTTCAGAATCTCCTCCTTTAGAATGTCATTCTCAGAGTATTAATTTAAGCAAAGAAACAGATTATGAATCTTCTGATACCATGAGTAGTTTATCACATTATTCAATTGTGAGACGCTCTGAAAAAGTAAACGTTGGTCAACCACATTTCAGACTTAGTTTTGACCCTGTATGTCTGGTAAGTGAATCATTAATGTCAATAGGTGGCCCGGACATTCCATTTTCATATAAGTATGCCGTGTCAAGGAATGAAAGTAAAACTTGGATTTCCTCAATGAAAGAAGAACTTGGATCTAGGGTTCCCGGTTTGGGCTCCACAAGTTCAGAAACGGGTCCGGATCTGCTCTATCAAATCACCCTATGGTGCCTTGTGTCTGGGTCTCGGGACCCCATACAAGAGCTGCCATTTGGGTCCTGGGCACACATTGTGTCACCTAATGGCAGTGAAAGTACAAGGTCCTAGTCCTGGGTCAAGGAGATCTCACTGCTTTATTTTATAAAATCCTAATATGATATGTAATGTTCATTGTCCCAATTTTTCAGATAACGGACAACAATTTGCTGATATTAAGCTCTATTCATTCTGTCAGATTTAGGCATTGCTTACACCACCGCCGGTCGATTTCTCTGTTTCTTTTCCTTCCTAATGCCCACCATCAAGATGATGCTGAGATCGTTTTTCTGTCACATGAAGAATCATCAGAAGAATTTGAAGAGGACTGAGATATGGTATGTATGCAAGGCATAATATTGGATATGGATGATTAACGAACATCCTATTGGAAGCGAATACAGAATTGGGTTTATAATTTCCACCTCCTTTTCATCAGTTAACAGTATTATTTTTTAAAAAGGTAATTGAACAGAGTAAAGATTTGTAAGAAATGACAGCAGTTCGTTGTCCATGAGTTCCAATGAATCGTTTTTGTCACTAATTAACAATCTCATAGCAAATCGTTCTGTGTAGTGCAGAAATGCAAATAACTTTCTGTTTATTATGAAAAAAGTCAGCATCAATGCAGAATAGATTCCTGATATAATGGAAAAGAAATTATGGAAAATGCACAAGACATTTCGGAGATACGGTCTTTCTCCCGTAGATCAGAGATATAAAATGTAGAAGAAAACAAAGGGGAACAATGGAAAAGATGCATATGAAGTTCTTCTATTTAAGAGCATCTCTAGTTAAGCGAACGTAAAAATGAAATAATAAAATTATAATAAATCATAATTTTTTAACCTTGCTGACCAAAAAAATCGTGATTAAATTATACTTTTTATCATTGGTGGCTCCCTTCAGCATGAATGACACATTGTGTTATTGACATTTTTCGATAATTCTGAACAAATTCCTTACAGACCTGTGTATTTCTTCTGAATTACTTACAGTATCACCGGCCGCATTCTCTGTTTGTTTTCGACATAGCAGTTGGGGGCTGTGATAGCACCCAACAACCAATTGATTGGAAACAAGAGAAAATTTC
>JAULBU010081679.1:0-28202 GCA_032358235.1 Odonthalia washingtoniensis | reverse complement strand
ATATTTTTGCAATTTTTAGTCGATTTTTCTCATTGGTCGTTTACTTTCATAGTGAAATTCAATTATAATTTCCACTACGTCTCATTTTTGACGTTGAGTTTGATGGTGAGTTTTTCAGAAAACTCAACAGCAAACTCATCAACTTACTGTATTTTTTGCAATAAAAATATCCGTTGAAAAGTACTTTATTAACCGGTGCCAGCTGTTGAGTTTGAAACTCAACAATTCAAACTCAACGCCTAACTAGAGATGATCTAAGAGTATAGAATGATTTTAAACGCTCAAGAGAAAAGAGCAAGCATTCTAAATGTTTTTTCACATTTAGCAGACACATTTTCGTCCACGAGGTCCAATGGTCCTTTATACGATTATTGCTAAAATTTCTCGACCTTTACCGATTCAAATTCTGAGAACGGCGTTACGCTTGGGACGATCTCCTTATTTAGTGCACCAATTTTCAAGTAAATCGACAGTGTCCTCTTTTCGGGAGAGACATTACAAACTTTCGTAATTTGCATTCACGAAAAATCCTTTTCACTCTTACCCCCGAAAGGGTTTTGATGATTCCACATTTCCTTTTAAAAAGACTTGATCATCCTTCATATTATGACAGGTGTGAAAAAATAAGATAGGAAATGGCATGAAAAGTGAACTTTGTTCGACTGACATTTAACAGTTATCAATTTTCGCAGAAATAGCATAATGGAAATGGGAAGTAATTATCATTTGTGCCAACACGAGTTCCCTTACATCGTACAACAATATATATTTAGAAATCAAGGGGGGTCTTTCAATTTTCAGATACAGTGTGATATTGATGTGATGTGACGCAATTCGAATTTGTACTAACCACCTCTTTGTACGGTAAAGCTGGAAAAATCACCACTCGCCCTCCATTGGCAATGAAGATCAAACGTCGGTGGGGATAGTAGCATTTTGAAGCTGGAAGAAGAAGGAATGAGATAGCAAAATGGTGCAATACGGAAAAAGGTAATGGGGCAGCAGTAAGTGATCTCATCAAGAAAGAAAGTGATTGTATGTAGCAAATGTGACATGGGTGGACGAATCTGGTCATGTTGATAAAAAACGAAGGAATTCCCAAAAAGTAATAGGGAAGAACGGAAAGCAACATGGACAATATGACGAAAAACTTTATTTTCATTATAACTTGGAATGAAAGGATGTGTTACTTCCAATGTAAAATCAATTATCATTGCCATGGTACGTTAGAGTGCTTTATTCAATTCATGGGAACATAATACAGTGATACTATGTGAACTGCGTGTTGCGATCAATACTAACGGTTTGGATTAATTTGTGAAACAAAAGGAACGAAATTAGATTGGAGATATTGAGATTCTCAAAACCTTCTACAACGGAAATCAATGCCTGAATATAGAAAGAAAGTAATCTGTGAATTTTCACACTGAATGGTACATATAAAAAGGTCGATGGTGGATTGATAGATGTTATACTATACGGCATTGGAAAGTTTTTTAAGATATTTGGGACAGTAGTGTACTAGGCGGATTCTGAGGGATTACTGGAGATGTATGGAGACGACGTCAGAACGGAGACGTTCGGGGCTGTTTTAGGAGAGGGTGTTGTATTAGAGCATAAAGGGCCTGTTGAACTACAACTGTCGAAGGCGATGATGGAGAGCAACATGTTTACTGTTGATGCAAGAAAATGGTTAGTAAGAAATGGATATGAAAGAAGATCGTATATACCCCAATCATTGGAATTTGATTGGGGAAGTTACGGAGAGGATGATGAGAAACAGATTATAATAAATGGGGATGGAAACTGAAGTACCAATGAAAGTGAAAGAGCTGTTATCACTTTGTCTACATATAGTGGATGGTTTTACTGGTGAATGGCAGAGGGAAGAAAGGATTGGAAATTGTTTGTGTTAAATGCCTACATGCCAATGGTGGATGGCCAAGGTGAACGGGTCATGATGAAGATATAACGAAATTAATGATGTTTATTTCAACAAAAAAAATGTACAATTACTGTCGTGGGGTTTCAAACATGTTGCTGTAGAGGGCTACTGGAATGATTTACCATGCGTTTTAAGGAAGATGAGTATTGATTCGCTCTGGTGGAAGTACATGCTGAAGGAAGGCGATGGGGACAAAATCGTGGTAGGGAAGAGATTTTAAGGACATACTTCACAAAGCTGGTAAAGACGTACACGAAAGGGAAAGTGTGCCGCAAATAGTCTGACTATTAGATGTAGACATTGGTATACGAAAACATGTCGGATATGCGACGTATTGTGAAATACGAAATTAGAAATCCATGAAGAATGAATGAATTTCATCAAGAAATAAATGCTGTTGAAGCGTTTTTAAAGAATAGGTATCTATTACATGTTGAAAGGGATCATGAAGTTCTGCATGACACAAAATTCGCTTTGTGGGATGGAGGTAAAAAATGTTTGATGCGGAAAAACTAGTTAGAAGTTTGTGTCTTTTATGTTTAAATAATTTCCAAGTTTTGGAAAACATAAAGAAAGAAGTATGTGAATGTAATGAAAGCATTACAAGTGCCATAGATGAGGGGAAGGAAAAAATAAAAACATATCTGGCTCATCAGATTAGGGCAAAGAATAAAGACTTACACATAAATCAGATATTTCGTGATGTGGAAAACTCAATGCCCGGGTCGGTACTTGTTCTTCTGATGGACTACAAAATGAAGCTCGAGCCTATACGATATAGGGAGAGCAGTACGGAGTTCTACGGAAAAAGGGGTATGCCGTGGCATGGTAGTGCAATTTATCATAGAGAGGAATGTTTAGTTTCTGATGCGAAATCAGGGCGGAATGGTCTGAGCGTTTTTTGTAGACTATATTATGCAGGAGGACACAGAGCAATATTCAATTGCAGTATGTTCTGTATTTGATGCGTTGTTGTGCCGTGTAAGGAAGAAATTTCCTTGTTGTGGAAGATTTTGAGTGTTGTCCGACAATGGTCCACGCTATATGGCGAAGATGACCCCTGTTCTGATGACCATTACAGTAAGTTTCCATAAAATGAGTATGGAAGGATTGATACACCCCGAGTCACAGAAAGGTAAAAGTTTGATAGACTTCCACTTTGCATCGCCATGAGGCATATTGCTGTGTATGTCAATGAGACACAGATTTCTTTGTGGAACCTGGTGATGTAATAACTGCTTTACTCCATAATGGTGGTATTGCAGGAAGCTGCGTGGGGTTAATTTATCTTTTAAAGACAGGAGTGGCCAGAAAAGCAAAGCATGACGGGAAGTGGTTGTTGCTATAAAACCTGTTACTTTCTCTCCTATGAAAAGACCAAGTGAAGTGAGGTATGTGGGAGTTGCACCGTTAAAATTCATAATGATGACATTCCAGAACTCCGGTGGGGGAATGGGGTTATAATTTATTGAAAAATATTGCAGCGAAAAGAAGAGAGAAACTGAAGTCTATGGTTTACTCAAATTTTATAAAGTTTGTTAAAAAGGTAAACGTAGGCGAAGGTCCGAGGGGGGAAGGGGGTGCTCTTAGAATATTAATTGATTTCATCTGTGACAGTACAGATGTAACGGCGGATAATACTATAACGGAAATGAAGGAATAATTGTGGGACGAATGTGATGAAATGGGCAGAGGTCATGGGAATTACTCATCAGTTGCAGCTGATGAGGTTGAACCATGTTCGGAGCCGATATTTGAAGACATTAGGACGGGGCGTTTTGATGATTTGAGCTATAGTGGATGTGAAAAGGACGTAAAAGTGCATTACCAAAGCCCTGTCTAAAAGGAGGGCAGAATTGGAAAATGAAAAAATTGATGGCGGGGATAGAAGATGAAGAAACAGAAAAAGATGATGATAGATTCAAAACATAGAAAAGAAGAAATAAAGTAGGTGGTGTGATGATGAAAAAGTCGTACAAGGATGAAATAAAAGATGATGAATTCTATAGATGAAAATTCTGTAACAAAGGTTTTGCTTCACCAAGTACAAGAAATAAACATGAGACTGTGTGAAAAGAAAAAGACGATTATCGCACAATACAAAACAGAACGGGCATAGTAGCTTTAACTTGTTACTGAGCAAAGAGCTATCGATATATGATACATCCGTTGAGCATGTTATGTTGAAGAATGTTGTAGTTTGCGATGATACAATGAAAAGTGTAACGTTGGAAGCTGGATGGAGTAGAAGAAGGAATGATGGAAAGGCGTTGGGAACACATACAGCGTCGAACTATATTGAAGATATAATATATTTTTATGAAGTTAGTGTGAAGGATAAGCGGAAAAAGGTAAGTCGTGCCATGAAGAGAGCGTCTCAGGAACACAAATACCCGCACCGGTATGACATTCCATCAGAACAACACATCATTATTGAGATTGGAAAAATCTCACGCCGTAGGAAAAGGACGGTGCTATTGGACGTATAAACGAAGAAAAAAGCGTTGAATTAAGTTGTCGTGATGTAAGCATTATTGAATGTAAAAGTGTCTTGACAGGCGGATGTGAGATACCAAATCTAGTTGAGGTCTATGATGAAAATATAAAGCGATGTACACCGGGTGTTGGATAAGACGTTAAATCGTTCCAAAGCAGTGTCGTGCAGGGTGCTGGGATCGTTAATGTTGGGAATGGTGTTAGATCAAGCAGGAGAAAGAAGCGGTACACATTCCCCACTGCATACACCGCTGCGTTATGGATCTTGTTGATGGAACGGAATACGTAAAGCTAGCAGCGAGACAGGAATGGTTGACTCGTAAATGTAGTGTGGATGTGTCGAACCTTCCTACCGACTTACCGGACGAGCTGTGCATAACAAGGAAGATATGGAACATGGAAACGAAAGAGAGGAAAAAGTTTTTAAATAAAACAATTTAGCACGACGAGAAATTTTACAGAGATATATATTTTTATTGTAATAAAATTTTGCAGAAGTTTCTGTGACTGACAATTCGTAATGTTGTAAATTAGGCACCGACATCTTTGGCCTGTGGCCTGTGTTATGGAAAGCGAACACAAATCAAAACCAAAGGAGGCCTCCTCCCCGCCGGGAATCAACTCACGTGGGTGGTGGCGAAGGTGTTGATTCATTTCGTTTTTCATCTAAAAGTGCATCTGAATTGTTAGATCGTCACGTCCTGAATCCCATTCAAAAGCAATAGAATATTAATAACTCTTACTATAACTTTTTAGTTAAAAGTTCTGTGAATTGGTTGCTTGTCGTATTGAATACGATACGTGATGATGATTGGGTTTGGTACAAGGGGGTGTTGCAGAGGAAACTATTAACCCTATTCAAAAACTGAGGAAGACAGTAAATTTGAAACCACAAGACCATATTGCATTGTTTGTGGAAAGTAAAGATGTTTCGTTCGCAAAAGTGGTGAAAGGGAACAGTTAGTGTGTTTAAAAATACATTAAGTGGAACTGTGCATTTGTTGAAGCCGGATCTACATGGGAAGAATGTGGTTATTGTCGATGATGAGGTAGATGCTGGTGGTAAAACACATGTTTCAAATGTATTCATTTAAATCTAGTGTCAGCGAACGACGCCATTGCCGCTGATACACTTTCAGAAGTTCCAATGATGTCTTCATCTGTATCAAAAATATCCTTTGCATTCCTCTACTGACTTTGAATCTCAATCATTTCATGTATTCACGGTTCAGTTGTGAGCCAACCATATTACCTGATGATAATTCCTGTTTTCCATCCATGATAACTTACATGGCATCCGGATCTGATATCGTATCTCTTCCTAATTCTTGGAATAAAGCAATCACCATCATTTCAGCCTTAAGTGCTACACCGGTACAACAGTGTCGAACCTCATCCATTCCAGCTATTGATGCTGCTTTGGGTCCTCCAATATCTCCCTTCTCTCTCAATCCAACACATATTTATAATGACTGCATTATACTAATATGTCTGTATGGGTCCGTGGTATGTATAATATATTTTAAGCTTTTAAAAAGGTCTTTATTACAATAAATTATAAATATATAATGTATTGATGTATAATTTTATTATCCTATAATCATAACGACTAATTGCAAAACCTGCTCATGTTCTATCCGAGATCATAAATCGCTTCATCACGATTAAAAGAACATAAAGTTATCATAACTAGTGCCCCAAACAAGTGCGCTTTATCAACTCCAGGTAACCCATTCATGTAGCCCTATATTTAAGGATGTACGGGTTTGGCGTGACAGGTGCACCTCAATTTAGTACAGATATAAATTTATTAGCCTCTTTTTCATCCAATAAATAAGATGAACACTTTTTATGTATTTAGAAAATCACAACATCCGTATAGTCATTAATCAGTTTTAAATTAAGTATTGATATTGAAATGAGTAAAATACACTGACGTTTGCTGATTGGTACATTTTAAAATACAGATATCACATACGTTATGTACCATTTCCACAGGATATGTTGATACTAGTCGAACAATTTCGCGTGTCAAGGTAATATCAATATGCCATTGTTTTTCGGACCCCTTCTTTACAACCGACTTCATAGTCTTTCCATCGACATGCTTGACATAACGAGACAGAGAGAGTCAGATACAGGTGTTGGTCATAGACTTGTTAGTTGTAGACTTCAATATAACGTTGAATAACCTAGGTAGTTAGTCGCATATCGCTATTGATTACTGAGTGGGTTTGTTGAAAAATATTTGTTGCGAAAAGAGTCGTCATCGCAGGTGTTGAAACAGGTTTGTGTTGCTGTTGTGAAAGTTGTTATTTTTTTGGAACGGCGAAGAGCATTCCGACGGAGAAATACAACACCATTTGTAAGAATGTTCTTTCATTGTAAAGAAAATGTACATTCCTGCCGCTTTATGTTTACTAATGGTCTACAATGACAGGCGTGTCGGATATGTTGTTTACAACCTCAAACTATACATTCCCAAATTAAAATTGTAATTTCAATTTCCATCACTGTTTTACTAACGTACTGCTATGTCTTTTTTCTATATTTCTTTCTACAATGCAATCAGTTTTGATAAAGTCTTCCATGAACATGCTTGAGCGTTACTTTCCTCAGTGAAGATCAAAGAGTTCAATAGGGTTACCTCTCGATATGGGATATGTATATTCATAACAACGGTGTATATTGAACAAGAATTATTATCAAAACATTTTTTTCTCGCTCGTATCAACAATAATACTCTCCCTTTTCATACTCATATCGTCATATTACATCTATACTTTTTTCTACAAACAATTAATACAACCTTCATATTCTGTACCACCAATAACCTAAAGCTACAATTAATCCATTTCTACAATTGCACCTTCATTTTAATCCTTTTCACTTAATAATGAAGCATAAAAATAAGGACACGTTTGTGCTATTGATCAACTTAGACATAGTTAAACTTTCTGCATCTAAAGTACACGTGTATCGCAGAAACACAATGACATTATTATTGAATAATCCACATGTGACAACGAGCAATACACCTATTGGACCCTATTCTCCAATTAGATTAAGGAACATCATAGTACAAGCTTCCGCATGAAATATAACTACTGTCTATGATTCAGGATTGAATTTCCTTATACTATAAGAACGTCACCTGCATCTCTTCCCTTTCATTTACTTTAACCCCTTCACTTATCTCTCAATTACTAAAATTAGTTTTTGATAGCGGCCAGGTATTAATACCAAACGAAGAAGTCGCACCCCCGTATTGATACGCGTGTCCCTTTCTGTAACCAGCCCCCTTCCCCACTTGTTTTTGTACTGACCACCTTTCTCTCCTCATCTCCCTATCCTCTCTAACCAATCATTCTCCACATCACCTCGATAACTACATACAACATTACTCTCTTCTCTAACAGATAGCCATACAGCTCACTTCAACAGCCCTGTATTCCACTTCAGGCCCCTGTCTACTTCAAGCAGATTTCACCTCGATAAATGCATTACACAGTACGTCACGCACAGCCATAATGTACACACACCAGACTTACACATGAACCTACTAACGAAGCATTACAATACCTACGTGGAATTGTACTATCCAAGTTATTGATTGTACAATAACTCGTACTGCCAGCTCGGTCATACTGGTGTAGTCCGACAATCCGGATTCCTTCTTCTGGTATACCGACCAAAACACCAAAAAAAAAGCTTTTTTATTCTTTCACAAATCACAATACGCAGCGCAATAACGACAAGCGAGACAAAACCACGACTAAGCGCAGCAACATCGCAAAGACGGCGTTATCCGTAACTGCAACATCCGACAGCGACAACGGCACCATCAACTTTGAGAGATGGAGATGACCGATGGCATTCCACCGACGAGAATCCCAAGGCCACCCATCTCAAAAACCGGACGTTTGACATTATTTCCGAATGGACCCATCACCCAGTACAAGAGATCCGTGAGAAACACCAACTAGATAGACCGAAGCATGCCCCCTTCCGCCGCACCAATTGCAGTGGAAAAAGGTTTTCTCGAGAACTATCTAATTATCGGAGAAATCTTAGAAGAAATTCCACCCGATCGATCCAGTCTACTACGAGAGCTGAGAGACCGGCTACCAGGGAATGGGGAACTGTTCGACAGCACGTATTTCTCAATGCCTCTTGCACCAGTTCGTTTGCCAAAGGACATTACCGAGATGTACGAATTGCCAAACCCAACCGGAGCTCTTCTTCCCGAGCTCCACCTGGCTCAAAAGGACATATGTCATAACAAGCTGATGAACCACGTCTGGCTTGCCGCAATCACACAAGGACCTCCTATCGTGCTCGAATCCTTCGTCCAAACCTTCAACTACAACAGAGGATTAATACATCTTTCGGCTGGAGAGAAACTTTTCCACCTAGCACACCACCAACCGTACCGATTGAACTAAACATTCCCGCAAATTCAATCCCTTTTGCGATTAACACAAAAGCCTCGCCTCCGAAACCTCCCGACCAAACCGAACACGACTGATACGATCATTCAAAAACATTCCCGTCGAATGACTCACCTAACATGTCACAATTACATCCATGGGGACTAAGGGGACATCGCGATCAAAGAATGGACAAGAAACAGCCGCTATCAATTCCCTGCAAAAGCTTGGACTGTGATCTGAACAATGTACATCATAGGACAGAACCTCTGAGGATGAATGCAGGTCAAATTGCTCAAGCAATCAGAAAGAATTTAAACGATCTTTGCTCTGGCGGTAAACTGGAAGAGAGCTTTACTAACGTTCTTAGGGATTTCAACCGCTTCAAAACACAACTGGAACTGGACGCAACAAGAAAACGCTACGTTTTTAAACAACATGCTAAAAGTACCGGTGCGCTCATATTATGAAAAAATGTTACTGAAGAGAGGAGCATTGGGAAGATGACTGAACTAATGCTGGCCGAATACGATTCGGCTGACCGTCAGACGGAGGCTGAATTCTAATTAGATCAATTAAGCGTCCCATCATTTATGATGGAACAGGAGAGTAATGATGAGGCAATTGGCCTATCTAAACTAGGCGCATACATCAACCTCCTCAACTCACAATGTATGCCACTATTTAGAAATGAGACATACAAGCTCAAGATATTACACTCAGAAGTCACGTTTTATGACTGGGCTACAATCTTCAGAACGAATTCGATCTCAGACAATTTAACATATTCATCACTAAAAACCGCGTTGACACATAAAATCTCATTTTTTGAAGAGAAATCAAAACTCAACGAAGCGAAATCCTCTTCATCACCAATGACGCTATTTGGGCATTACGCCAATCGACTACCTTTTCGAACCAACTCGCGCAATCAAAATCAGCGCCAATACCATGCTAATACGAATCAACTAAATCATGGAAATTATAATGGAAATACCAATCAACACAACAACGGCAATTTTATCAACCGACAGAATTATCAACCATCACGAGCACCTTACTTGCGAACCCCCAACAACATAGTGACCAACAGCGATCCCACTGTTATAAATGTGGCTCCGCCCCTGGGATCACTCCCATCGTGGCCTGCATGGTGCAATGGGGAGCTTCATAATGAACCAATTACATAACGGGGAGAAGTCGGTTTATACACTCACAGACGTCACAAAAGGTCACGAACTCGATGAGATGCAGTTTGTGACGATTTACTCGTGCAATAACGACGAAGTTCCTGATGAAACGAATAAGACCGATGCGGCCGACACCTTCCAAACTCTTTATGAAAAAGATGATCATTTGGAAGATACACCAAACGATGATCTTGAGCAAGCAATTTTGGCTTCACAAATAAATCATAGCTTCTTCAATAAAATTGAAGAAGACACGGAGTCAAACCCTTCAGACTACCTCCGTTATCAAGACACCATTGATATTAACGTAAATACCACTATCGACTGCAATAAAGTGGTGCTAGACATGCTTACAACCAATCAAAACGAGCGATTCATCTCATCCTCCCATGTCGATAGTGATGCCCCGCGCAGAGTTATAGGCGAGGAAGCCCTGATTAAAATCAACAGTCACTATGCTGTACATACAAACCTGGATCAAGCCTCCAAATTTGGAAATACAGTCTATAGATCGTTAGGAAAGGTGAATTTTCTATTAGCAACACCGGCGAGCCTGGAAGATATGAAAGTAGTTCTTGATGTGGTAGCAGTAAATGTACCACCATTGCTGGGTCTGAACGTTCTCAACTAGCAATCACTGGTGATAGATAATGTGCATAGAAAATTCGCACGGAGAAGTCAGATCATCAACAACGGCGCTACGCTTTACTTGGAAGAATGGTATGTGCCTCTTTTCAGAAGCCCCTCCTCACACTTATATACCCTGCTCCATTCCCTCGACGCTATTCAGACCAACTTCTAGAGAGGAGATCTGAAGAGACTCCACCTCCAATTTTTCCATCCCTCCCCGACGAAACTTCAATCTTTTGAAACGAACACCCCCCTTTAGCGCAAACCCAGAGACATTGTACATACTGAAAGACATATCGGCAAGATGTGATCCATTCCAAAGGATGACAAGCGCATCACATGGTTTTAAGGTTTCGTTCGGTTTGCCCTTGGCAAGGTTTAATGAGAGAATCCACTTGGATGTTTTCTTCATATCAGCCAAGAAGAGAAAGCATAGTGTGCTACATACAATCTATGAGGGAACTATATTTAGCGCCGTAACTAGACTACGGAAAATGGGAACCAAGACGATATGGACCGCAATAATCAAGTGATGGACCACGATTTACACCGGATTTCCTAACCGCATTACTGTAGATCAGGAGTCCAACTTTGGATCTTCATTCATACGCATGGCTTCACTTGATAGGATCTCAGCCGAGGAGACCTGCATAGAAGCTCACATTGGTATGAGCATATGCGAAAGGTATCACGAACCTATCAGAACAGTGGTCAGGAAAATGATGATTTCTCACCCTAAATCTGACTTTGATCTAATTCTAGCCCTGTACGTCAGAGAAATGAATGACACTGCAGGGTCCTATGGATTGGTACCTTTGGAGCTACTATTCAGAGAATACCCAAGAACTTCAATGCCTCAGGATTCAGATCGACGACCCACAACTGACGAGTGTATCGATACAGCATATATCATCCGCCGCGAGATGAAGCAACACATAGAAAAATTGCGAGTAACGAGAGCCTTTCCACGGAAAGTCCCCAAAGCAAAGGACGAAATATTCGAACCTGGAGAACAAGTATTGGTGTTGCCTGAAAAAGGCCACACCAACAAGAACGGATAGTACCTTGATCCATACCGTGTCGCCTCGACTTATCGGACTAGCAACCTGTTATTCATTCACGACCTACCCAATGCAAAGACTCGTCTCTTTTAGATCAAACAAATGAAGCCCTACCTATCGCAGTGATCGTTATAAACATCTCTCTTCAACCAGATAAACGCATTGTTCAAGACATACCGCACGCCATCCCTGGCGGATGATATATTGATGTCTGAAGTAATAGAACATCATGATCCAAGAGCATCAACTCTTGCAATGAAACGTGCATGCAGCGAAGGAATACGAAAATTGCTCAAGAGGGGGACTTTTAAAGTCATTCTTAAAGAAGAAGTCCCCCCGAATGAAAACATGCTGCCAAGAAGATTTGTTCTCGCACTCAAGTCAAGTTTGATGGTAAATTTAAACACAAGGCCCGGTTTGTCATTGGCGGGCATCAAGAAAAACTCAAGAATGTTATGGTACATAGTAGTAAAAAACTTTAATCATCTTCCATACGATGGCTACCGGCACTAGCCACAATCTTCAATTTCGATATATAGACCGCGGACGTAACTCAAGCTTAATTGTAGTCCGCAATACCAGTATCCAGAGATTTGTTGCTAAACATATCAGTACTAAAATTTTATCTTAATGTAGATAAATGCCTACAGATACTGCAGTCGCTTTACGGACTCTCGGAGTCCGGGGATTTGTAGTACCAAACCTTAAAACAGCACTACAAGAAAGATCTCAACATGTTCAACCTGCAGTCCGATCCTTCATTTCATTTTTTGTTCAAACATGGTAAACTGAGTGGTATAAGCGAAACCCACGTCGACGATCTACTAAGAGCGGACGATGAACATTTCAAGAAATTTTCAGCCATTACGAACAAGCGCTTCGATACTAATCCCAATTCAACCTTACAATGCGGATTTAGTGGTTTCCGATGACATCTAAAAAAGGACGGCCTGGTGGGATAAACTAAGAAGAATTACCTGACCAAATTGCAGACCCTAGAGTACGACACAACATTCACTTCATTCCGCTTGATGCGAATGCGTCTTGCATGGTTATCTCACGGGAGAACAGACGGTTTCTATGAAATATCACGTTTGGCTCAGGTAACTGAGGAACCGTTCAACACCTTCAAAACGACATACTTGAAACTTCTCAGATCTGCCACCAACTATGCCCGACGATATGACGTCTCACTCTTTTTTCAGAAACTCGACATGCAATCACTAAGGATAATTGGGTACTTGGATGTCTCTTTTAGAAACAATACTGACCTCACGTCAAAATTGGGTTTCGTAATCATGGCGACCGATGTAACACACAGCGTAGTAAAATTAATATTTATATCATACAAGGCCAAAAGACTGTGCCGATCAGCAATGGCGGCAGAGGTCGTCGCTTTCTCCGACCTATTTGATGCATCATTTTCACTGAAAATTGAAATCAGCCAACTGACAAATCGCCAAATCAGCCTAGACCTATTCACTGATTCTAAATCCCTATTCGATTTAATTTCGAAAGAGAGTCGCAAATCACAGAAACGGATGATTCTATACGTCACGGATGCACGCTATGGATCCCAGTTCAAATCATTTCCAACATAGGACTTGTCCCCTTGGAAGCCACCCTTGCGGACGGTTTAACAAAGCCAATGGCTCAGGCAGCAATGCGCAATATGCTATCATCATATAGCCACACACCGCAGACTACACAATGGATCATCCGTCACCTGCCTGACGATAAGTTTGACTTACTTCTTTCCTTTTTAATATTCAACTTGAGCCATATTTACAAATCAATACAGATTTAATTCATGGTATGCACCATAATAATTAATGGTGTACTCTACAACTTCATGGTACATTACATAAATAATTATAATATTAATAATTTACAACTTCATGGTACATTACATAAATTATTATAATATAAATACTTTACCACTTCATGGTACATCACATAAATTATTATAATACTAATACTTCACAACTTTATGGAACACACTGAACTTATTAATAACATACTATACAACTTATTCCGCTTATCATAAGAGGCATAAGTTGTGGATATGATATGTAAAAAGCAATACATATTTATATCATGGAACATTACATTATTAATAGTAGTATAACATGCAAACTTATGCTGCATTATGGACACAACAGTAAAGATAAAAAATGGTAAATCCATTATCAAATACAATATACACTACAACTTCGGCCCAAAATATGTAGAAACTACAAACATATGAATTTTTTTTGGTACAGTTCATCATAATTACAACATACTCTACAACTTCTGCATAAACTATGTATAAACCGAAAGATATAAAATCTTGGTACATTGCATATAAATGCATATACTAAAACATATAAACTGCTGGTACATTCCATTATGAATGACAATATACACAACAAATTCTGTTTAATACGAATACACGAAACTCATATGAAATCATGGTACATTCCGTAGTTAATCATGAATTCACAACACAGCTTCAGGGTAACTGAAACGCATT
The DNA here is from genome assembly GCA_032358235.1 of Odonthalia washingtoniensis. Lineage (NCBI taxonomy): Eukaryota > Rhodophyta > Florideophyceae > Ceramiales > Rhodomelaceae > Odonthalia > Odonthalia washingtoniensis. Next base: position 13,935 of record JAULBU010081679.1, on the reverse strand, counting down.
ATTCTTGGTACAAATTACCAAGTCCAAAAAAAGGGGGATAAAACATCCTCAAATTAAGGTGCATACACCTGAACGGGGAGAATAATCAACTCAGACATAATTGTATTTGCTGCATCTACAGTACACGTGTACCGTAAAAACACAATGACACTATTAATGACTAATCCACCTGTGACAACGAGCAATACACGTATTGGACCCTCTTTTCCAATTAGATTAAGGAACATCATAGTACAAGCTTCTGCATGGAAGATAACTACTGTCTACGATTCAGAATTGACGTTCTCTATACTATAATAACGTCACCTGCATCTCTTCCCTTTCATTTATATCAAGCCCTTCACTTTTCTCTCAATTACTAAACTCATTTTGTGAAACCGGCCAGGTATTAATACTAAATAAAGAATTCGCATTCCCCATATTGATACGCGTGTACTTTTGTCTACCCAACCCAGACCCTACTTGTCGTTGTACTGATCACCGTTCTCTCCTCATCTCCCTATCCTCTCTAACCAATCATCCTCCACATCACCTCGATAACTACATACAACACTACTTTCTCTTCATTAATAAATCTTCATACAGCTCACTTCAACAGCCCTGTCTTCCACTTCAAAAGCGCGTATACTTCAAGAAGAATACAGCTCGATAACTGCATAACACAGTACATTATACACACCCATAACGCACACACACAAGACTTACACACGAACCTACTCACAAAGCACTACACTACCTACTTGGAACTTTACTACCCTACTTATGAATCGTTCAATAACTCGTACTGCCAGCTCAGTCATACCGGTGTAGTTCGATACTATCTTGCAAGAACTACGCACTCCAACTTTATTCCTCCATTTTACGGAGAGGCATGTCACCACGATCTTTCTTCTAATGGAAACTTACCTTTCGCGTATTTTATGAACCCCACATCCCACACTGCGCATGACATACAAGTTATTATTCTTATTGAAGAAGCACTTGTTTCCATATTTGACCATTCTTTTGAACATTTCACGATGCGCAATTTTTCTCTCCTCGAACTTTTCAATTGAGTTAATAATTTTTATCGACTTTTCTTCCGCAAAATTCCCAACATTCCACATGGGTGAAGGCTCCGTAACTTTTCCGCTTCCATTCAAACTTCTTGTATTATTAGCAAGAGCCGTACCACTGGCACAACCATAAGTTTTGACACTACGAACAGTTACCGCGGTAGGTTCCTCTTTCTTGTCTTCATATCCAATATCACTATAGTTTCTTTCACTTCCCTCACTATCGGAACACAGTCCGTGCACATCAGCGTCTTTTATTTTTTCAACCTTAACTGTATGTAAACGCTCTGAAATTCCCATCTGATTTGTTACATTGTTGCCTTCCCAGGGGCATTGATACATCCAACTTTCTTTTTTGGTTCTCTGCCTTCATCATTATTTTGCGGTGTGGCACGTCCAATCGCATCTTTACTCTATTTTGTTCTATCCGCTCCAGTTTTCGCACCATTTCTCACCCCTCTTCTTGAGCGTGCCCACTTTCCTATTCTTTATATTGTCATCCTCATCATCACTCCCGTTATCATCATTTTCTACTTCATCATCTACATGGCCTTCAATTCTTCTTTCCATTCTAAAATTACCACAACTCATGTCATAGCGGAGATAGAATTACATACGGTACCGACCCTCACATATGTCGTTAAACGTTTCCCCCAAATCTCCTTCTATATTTGGTGAATCATCCTCACCAGACTCCCTATTACTCCCTCCCCTTTCCAAATCAATAATCTCTACAGAACTGCGAACAGTTCTGCTGAAGCACAGATCATGTACACCCGACACTTTTCCTTCTACGCATTCAACATCTTTGCCATCTGTCACGTTACGATCCTATACACAAAAAAACATACCAGTTAAAAGAACCGGTTAGCAATATAATTGTAAAAACAAATATGCCTATAAATCCAAACATATCATATTTTCATTTTACTTATTTCTTGCTTTGTCGTCAACGTACACAAATTATTCAATTTCTCCTCCTGATTTGATTCCAATTTTTTAACAATTGACAGAGTTTTTGACAATAGTAAAACTGAAAATTGGGTTTTCTCTTAACACAACTCCTTCGTGCTTCTTATCATAGTTCCCTTACTCAGTTCCTTCTCAGTTCTACATTCTATTTTATATCCATCACCATTTTCAAATCCAGAAAACTGCTCCTATACAATAGGTACTCTACGTACCTATTGCTTACCTTCATAGATATGTCCTACCCCTGAATTTATTATGAGATGTGCAGTATATGTATATCTACGTATAGCACAGATTATCGCTACAGTCCGATTTATGATCCTGCCGTATAGTCAGGATGCGCACAAAAATAAAAAAAGTTTACATGTATTGCATTTTTCGATTTGGTTGTAAGACATGCAGACGAAGAACTTAAGCACAATCTTATTTTTAGTTTCCCAGTAGGCATCACTGGAAACGATGTACAAAATAAAATGGTCAAACACATCGGTCCTCAAAAATGTTGGGATCTTTTCTTTTCTCCCTCCAACCAATGAAAACGCCCAAAGAAAATTCGTACTATATTCTTTTTAATTTTTCGTTGTTTCGGAAATTTTGCCGTATAAAGCCATCTACATATTTCTACATTGACCTCATGCGCCGAAGTGTGTCTCTTAAAACGATTAAAACTAGTTTTTATTATTTCCGTATCAAAACATGGTTGGATTAATATATTTGCTGTTTTAATCGCAAACATCCAAAACGAACAAAAGACCGTTTACACTGTATAGACTGTATACAATGTAAACAGTCTTTTATTTACTTGACAATGACGAATAAAGTGAAGGGTATTACTAATTATCGTATGAATGATGATATGTTTTAAGGTAGTTTTAAATGTGGGTACTTTGAGCAACATTTAACGCACTTTAAACGCTTTATTTTAAAGAACCCTACTTTTGAGCAATTGTATATTCTAATCCAAGTATAATTTCAACTCTGAATCACAGTTGAAATTGTACTTGGATTAGACAATTGAGGGTGTATTCGCCTGTTTTGTTATCAAACTATGGTACAAGATTTATTAAACCTTTTCTTGAGATTTGCGGAACGTAACAACACGTCAATTTTTCCAATGTTTTTGCCCATCTGCAATGGCCGCGCTGATTTGAAAACGGGCAAGTGGAGGTGAAATCTGACAAAAAATCATGTGGAGGCCCATGGCATTTCGTGAAATGAATGCGTGAAGGGGAAAGCAATTTTCAGAAACTGAAATTTTTGGGAATAAGCGGTTTTTTCGTGAAGTGGAAAGTTATAAAGATTTCGATAAGTGGCCATGATAATTTTTCACTGAGCCAATTAGGTGATGCCAGGTAGTGTACAGTAAAATAACTAATTTCAGTAGAAAAGTAATTTTATGGACAGTAACCGGTTTGTAAGAAGCTGGGAAAAAATCAAAGTGACAAGTGTTTTCCCTGCACAGCGCTCCTTACATTACTGTTGACAATTTACATTGCGGTTCGTGCATGGACAACACTGCAATGTCTATTCGGTGTACTGGTATCCAGGGTATAGTTTTCAAGCATATGTGCATTTGAAGACACATGTGGCAGTATGAGGAACTGGTGCGCGTATCGAATCCTGCCATTATTCTGAAAATGAAAGTATCACAGGCTCACCAAACTGGAGAATGGGAAAACCAAAAAATGAAAGGCGCCAAAATGTCATCTTCTGAAACGACGGTTTTATTGAGGTGCATTACAAACGCTAGGATAAGTCGTCATACTGATTAAGAAGATCTGAACAACATTTCTTTGTATTGTTTATTCATTGCAAGAATGGAACGTTTTGTTTCAAGGCGGCATGTATATGTAATAGTTTTGATAACATGTTATAAAAATATGCGGCTGTTGACTTTTAGTTCGATGATGGGGAAGAAACCACAAGTTTCCTCTGTTATGATCCAGTGACGATAGTTTAAGACTAAGCGGCCGGCGGCTAAAATGATTTTTGTGTAAGAACGCACTGTAAAGCTGTAGACTGCATGCTATAAAACCCAATGGAAAGTAATCTCCCCTCTACAACATATCGTGACCTAGAGGTCGGGAGATACTTTGCTACACGGTAGGTTGGGAGTTCGAAACCGGGGCTTCCTTGAACTTCGGTTCATCTTGCGTCCTTATCCCGATTGGTACGACCTTGTACGTGTACGAATCTTTCTATCTAGGACTTAGATGATATGATGTACTTCGCTGTTGTCCGTAGATGTAGTCTCCATCATCTAGGTTCCCTGAATCATACATACTGTCGTCCATGTCGGAGTCTAGTCTGGATTCAGTCTAATTAGTCTCATCAGCATAAGAATATTCCGACTCACTGTCGGTCTCGTCAATTGCTGCGTAAGTAGACTGCTCTGCTGGTACATGGGTCAGACCGTCTTCGAATTTAGAGTCCGGTTTGCCATCGATGTATTCGTCGTGGTCTTCATCGGCTTGAGGTCGGTGTTCTCGGATACTATGGCGTAAAGCGACTTGTGCGAATCTACTTCCTCTTCATATGTACTGCCAATGTCAAAGATTGCATCATAATTGTTTATATTGTCTTGACCCTCAATCTCATTGGCCGATTCCATATTATGTCGTCCAGGGAATTCATCCTCATGGAATCGTAAATGCTTAATACGAACGACGCCCCATTCGGAGGTCCAAAAGTAGTAGATACTTCCGTTTTAGTGATCTAGACACAGACTCTGCTCTAGATGTGGCTCGAAAGTCTGCAAGGACTTCTTGACAGGCTAATAGAGAGTCTTACATCCAAAAGGACTCATATGAGTTAGATTAGAGTATGATGTACCGTGTGCGCCAGTAATCGGCACTTCCGTAGTCACTGTGTGGCGTACTGCATCTTTGAACTCGGCAGCGTACTTCAAGTACTCACCAAAGTAAAGGAGAAGAAATTATTCCTGATTAGGACATGTACGTACCAACTACAGGAGCATCCCATAAGTCCTCTCTGCTGGTCCATTTGAATGCGAAGTGTACCCAGTCGTGTACGTGAATTTCCCGCCTTGACTTTCTAGATATCTCTTAGACTTAAAGAAATCTGACCAACCGTCAGTAGGTACGGCATGCACCTTGTGGTCCATCTATCTCTCGAAGCACTTCACTACCTTCAGTACTTCTTCCGACCTTTCGCCGTTGGTTTTGACAAGCTTGGCGTAGACCAACCTAGTGGCTTCTTCTACGCCTGTGAGAAAGTATCACTGTCCATTGACGAACGGCACTTTGATTTTACCGTTGATGTCGGCGTGTAGTTCACCAATACTAAATTCGTTTGTCGAACTGCCTGCGAATCGCCTACGATACTTTTCTCGGCTGCAAGAGTCACAGTTCACTTAGTTACATATCAATTTGGGCAGTACACACGAATGAAGCTCCCTAGGCAAGGCGTTATTGGGTACCGCGTGTCCGAGACGAAGATGAAATAGTGTTGCCGAATCGGTCTCGAAAATTGTTACCTTTATCGAATTCGACTTATGCGATATAGGCTTGTACGGTGGTGAGGACTTGTGCGGCGGCGATGTTGTCTACTTCTTGTTCCTTGGACCGTTTCTCACCTTGTAGTCCTTCTATCGGATTTTGACGCCTTGATTCGAGCTGTCATTGTATTCTCGCATATCTTCTTTCTTAGTTCCCTTGTCGGTACAATCGATGTTGTCGCGTAATCCGGAGCTTGTATATTCTTCTGCATTTGAGACATGGTCGCGGGTTATCGCCATAATTGCACATATAGTGTCACTGTTGTACTCAGAGTCCATGAAACGAAGGCCCTTTTAGTAGTGTGATATGTAGTACAGATCGTCGTAGTTCTGCGGTTCGACTTAAATAATGTCGCAATCTCTGTAGATATTGATAAACCATTCTTTTCTAGAATGAAGATGAGAGCAATGCCCTTCTTTACCAACGAAAGGACAAATTATAGACCCATTGACAGTTCCTTGGCGACTAGTATCTCAGACAAATTGACCTTGGGGGCATGTTAAGTGTACCACTGCACCTCACGGATGCCTGTTTCAGATGCCTGTACAGTCAAGTCGTCTCTTAGAGAAATTGGTACATAACAGTCTTCCTTTTCAAACACTTGGCTAGACAGAGGAGTAATATGTGCTGTGGTACTAGAGTCTAGAAGCATGCAATGTTCCTTTCAATTCGGTCAGTCTCTCGGTTTAGTCATACCTACACGATGCTCATCTTTACTAGGTTCCATTTTACCTCTGCGGTCATCTTTGCGTTTATTTCTGTACGCCTTTATCGGTGTTCGTCCTCCATGTCCACTAGGGTCTTGAACTATTTTGTCTAGTCTAAGCTTGTTGTCGAGATTCATGGAGTTCATGAAGCACTTCGCCGTACTGTTGTTCGTTTTCTCACGTATGTGCCACGAAATAGTATCGACTGCGGGCGCGATCTAACTCGCCTTTGTCAGCCTTCATTGCCGTGCACTATTGAGTAGTGTTTCAGCCACCGCCTCCAAAGTCAGCTTTTCTTCTGCTACGGTCTCCATAGAGGCGGTAACCGGCTTCAACGAAGAGACTTCGATGGATGCGACTAACAGTCCAATGACCAATGGATCTTCCAAAGTGGTGTCCATTGCGCTGAGCTGTTCGAATATTGTAGCCATCTTGTATATGTGTTTCGAGCTGTCTATTTTGAGACTAGTGTACTTCAAGCCAACTAGTCCAGTCATCTTCGAAATATTATAAGCCGTCGACTTCGAGTCGTATCTGGCGTTCAACCTCTCTATCATCTAGACCGATTTCCCAATGACGGTTTGAACGACACGTAGCGCGCATCCGACAAAGCACTGAAAATGATATTGATTGCTTGGCGAAGAAGAGTCTTGTATTCCTCCAATGTGTCTTCACGGACATTCCTGTCCTCGAGTACATCTGTTGGTCCTTTGGAACAACACGCGGCTCCGAAAAGACTTGGACAGAGGGATTAATGGGCTTTGTCATCTAGTGGTTTGATTATTAGCTTGTCGGGTTCGGCCATCTTGTTTGGCGATAGAACGGAAAGAAAAAGGGACTTTTTTTAGACGAAAGGGATCTTTTGACTTTGTAGATACGTTTTTGTTGACAGTAGTAGCGTCACAAATCTAGACTGAAAAGCTGTTATAGGCGAATGTGGATGTTGACATTTAGTTCAGCGCTGGAGATGAAACCAAAAGTTTTCTCTGTCATGCTGCCGTGCCCAGATTTCAGGACTAAGTGGCCTGCAGCTAAAATGATGTCTGTGTAAGAAGGCACTGTTAAGATGTAGATTGCATGCTTAAAAACCCAATGGAAAGTAACCTCCCCTCAACAACATATAGTGATCAAGTGGTCGGGAGACACTTTGCTAGACAGTAGGTGGGCGTTCGAAGCCCGAAGGGGCAGGTAAAGGTAGGGGCCCGTGAGTGGAGCAGAACCGGCATTGACATTTGTGGTGGTGTCTTTTGTGGCGGTGCCGCGTTTTTCATGGTGACATATGGCTTGATCTGATTAGGTTACGATCCATATCAGGTTACAAAAGGAGGTTTGGGTCATCCTTGTCGTAGCCCTAATTGGAGTTGTCCGTTTAGGTCTTGTAATACCGTCTGTTTAAGCCACCGTACACGACATGATCCGAAATAAAACGTGTTTTCGTGAGGTGCTTCGTGATGTGACCTGTTTTGAAAAGTGTTTTGAAAATAGTGATTTTTTACGTGTCCCGCTTTCCCGTGCAACGTCCACAAATTCGCACTTTTAATATGTCCGCTTTCCCTTATTGGCATATTGTTCCCAGCACATCCCGTAAAACGTGACATTTCACAAATTACATCTCAGTTAAATATCCATCGTAACCAACCAAAGCACGGTGTACTCCGTCTAATAAGACGGACTACTTTCCACAGTCTGCCACCACGGAAACGCGCCTATGGCCAATCACAACCCGGTATTGCCTGAAAAATTTGCTAAAGTGTTTTTTGCGCGTGGTTCTCTGCTGCATATCCTAAAATGTTCAATTTAAAAATTGGACTTTAAAATTTAAAAAAATGTTTTGAAGTTGTGAATCTTCTGGGACGATTAGGCCGACTTTTTCAAGAGTGAAAATCAAGTGTTTTGATTTTCTTGAAAAAATTTCCAAAACGGTCAGAAACATTACTGTATACAATAGTTTATGTGATGATCTGAACTTTGAAGAGTGAAGACAATGATCTTTTCGGTAAATACGGACCTCGTACGGTGAAAGGTGCGTTTCGTAAATTTTTAAGGGTGAACATTATTTTAGAGGTGTTTACTGGATATTTAATTTTTTAATTTTTAATTGTTTGTAACGTCGTTGTACTGATCTTTCAGATTAAAAACCTTTCACCTTACTATGTTCGAATCCGCCATAATCTTTTACGATTACGCCAATACGTTGCATGACAAAGAAAATTGTTTCTTTTAACTCTTGTACCTTTCAAAAATTACAAGAACACGTAGCGTGTCATATGAGTCATGTAACACATTGTGTGATGACAACATCACAAAGTCATTGTGATACGAGAAAGAATCACAGTTCACAAGAAAAGTCTACCGTTTAATCGTATTTATACATTTAAAACATACAATCACTAAATAGCGAGGTTGGCCCAGATGCTGGTATACACGACACTTACAATAATGTAAGCTCCTGCACTACGTGGTACAATTTCTGTTCTTGACCGTTCCCATTTTTGTGCGCTCACAGATTCTACAACTAAGAGAAAAGTACTCCGCAGTCATCCAGAATTACGACGGTTATACCTCTCTCTTTTCAAGAGAGTCTCCAGATCTTCTTTGGTGGATGTCAATTCATACGGTCAAAATAACAAGACCAAGTACTTAGCTTACAGCGACAAAAAAGCATATCAATATTTCATTCAAAAACAGCCGCGCTTTCGTTGATGAACTCATTTCCAAGGCTGCATCGGTGAGTGAAGGAAAGACTCTCGCCTAAGCTGGTATCAAAACCGAATGGATTCGGGATTATGGGCTGCTCACTCACCACAGGCGAGATGATACAGACTTTGGTGTGACTTCATACCAATTTGAACAAGGACCTGGCGTACTACGCCAAAGAACCACCACTTAATACGCCTGGTAGGGGTATTAGGTGGTGGTTCTTCGAGCACAGGGAGTGGTCTATCAGCCGTGGTATAGAGTAGAACTCCATACGATGTGCAGTTTTCAAGTACAAATCGAACTATATCAACTATACTGATTTCTGGATGGATTTCCATTAAGTAGCTTTGTATCTTCGATAGTAATCTCTGGAATACGATATGGAGAAAGAAGCTCTAAAATTAGATGTCTGTTTTAGAATTGTGATCATATATGGTCTCAGAGTTGTGAGTGTTCGATATCAGTTGTATAAAATGGGTGCAAAGTATCCAAATTATGCAATGCTCTTACTTCCGTCTCTAGAGAAAACAAACGATGTTCCAACTGCAGATGATCTTCAAGAACCAATCAGAAAGTTGAGGACTCATTTTGCACCAAATTGAGGAAGGCAACAACCACCCTATGTGCCAGACACGCTACAAAGTGAGCTGGAAGAGGTGGGTGTTCCGGGACAATTAGTTAGCATGCCAAAGGGACGTCTCCTCTGGCACAACGAACGAAGTTGTATCGAGGGATGGCGTCAACTGGGTTGCTAGACATTTTCCCTGCGGTACATTAAAATTGGGATATTAGATGGTCATCTAGTTCATTTCTTGCCCTGGAATGGTTTCGAGATTGGCAATGTCCCTCAATGAAAAGAAGATCGAGATTTTCGAATTTGTGTTGGAAGGAAGGCTATTGATCGGGGATTTAGCAAGAAGTGTAAGTCGAGTTCCCAATGAATGCGAAAGTGCGGGGATCTTTAATCGTGTCCATCTTCGTCATATGGCAGGACGTTCGAGAAGGAAAAAGGACACTTTCAAAGCTTTTCTTTCTACCTTCTGGGCTTTACTTCCATACAACGAAGCTTACACTGGACAGACAAATTCACCGCAAGTTGTGGTGTATTTGTCTGTTCAGTAGAAAAGATGGGCAAAGGGACACCTAAAATGCATTCATCACCGTAATTTGTCATGAGACAATATGTTGTCAATGGACAAAGCCAAGGGATATTCTTCTTCCACTGATGTGAGACTGGTTTATATTCCGGTGGGGTGAAGATATTATCAAGGTTTGGATTTACCTTTCCGGTAGGGAAGGTCACCTCTTTGGTTCACCCAATTTATGTCCATCTTCGTTCGAGAAGTATGGAGCTAATGGTTCCGAGTATTGGCATATCTAGACTATTTTAGCGTCGTGCCGTCATCACACAGAAAGATTGTTGGGCTTGGCCATTGTGACCGAGGAAGAGAGCGTATAGAGCCTCTGCTGGTAAAAATGGATCTGAAATCTCATAGTACAAATGGGGAGTGGATCGCCTCTACTGTGGTAGAGCACCTGGACGTGAAGATAGATACAACGGATGTCAATTAATGCGTCAGTTTCAAATATGACACATTCATAAACAAAAGTATATTCAGCAATGCAACAAGAAACGCAGACGTCAATAGCATCACCAACGTCATCAAAAACATCAAGAAAAGATACAAAATCATTGACATAAATTTAACAAAGAGCTGTAGATTCGCTACAGTACGTGCAACACAGAGGAGGAACTGAAGTAATGGTGGAATTAAAAACTCAATTTGAGAAATTATCAAGTAATCTACAGAATTGCATAGAATATTTGAATAGTTTAATAAAACACGAGGAAGCCCGGAATGAAACAATTTGTAAATATTACCCAGATGTAATAGTAAACAGTATGTAACTGGCTGTTGAATATATCGGAGTACACTTGGTGAGATTAATGCTGATATGGAACAGGCTTCAAATTCTGAGCTTGTTGTCGGTCATGAAGTTAAAAATAATCAACGTTCTGTTGATAAAATCATGGCTGTTTATGTAGACATGGTCGTTTCTATACAACTGCACAAACAAGAAAATGAAACCAATAGTGATGATATTGACAACCAAAAAGCGATTGTAAATGGAATTATCAATAAAGTCGACAGTAATGGTAATATTCGAGTTGAGAAAAGCATAGAAATAATCTATGGTAAAACTTCCCAGTATGCAGTTTAAGTGCATACTTCGCCTAAACTTCAGTGAGTTGCACTATAAAGTGTTATACTTCGTTCGCACAGAGAATTTTGGGGACTATGTTTCTTAAGATCGTGAATCAACGTCTTTGGAATTTGTATCGTACTCACGGAAAGAACATTACTCCTATTTAATTAGTTCACCTTCTGAAAATTCTGGAATTGTTTACACTGAATATATAGACACTCTTCTTGTTTGTTCGTGTCCATTAATTTTAATATTGGTGAGCTTCATATCGACAATATCAAGGAAATGGAATATATGAAATGGATTACCAGCTTGGAAGTGGTGCAAGGTGCCGTTAAATACACATTTCAAATATGTGATATGTCTTGCACATGATATTTTGTCTGGTGTGACTAGATGAATTAATGAGCCAGTACAGGGAGCATAGCAGGGGTTGCTGGTGGATTGTTGAAATATAAAGGGAAAGAGAGCATTGAAGGGGTGGCCAATCCAGTTGTAGATACAATGGACTTCGATGCAGAGCCAGTATCTGGAATTTCACGTCAAATTCATGACGTGTAGTGGTCGCAGAGTGCGATTGTTGTAACTACTTATCGACCTTCACGTGAATTTCGTGGAAATTATAAGCTAATTGAATGATTTGATCTTTGTTTTTCTACCTGTGTGTGGTTACTAAAATTTGTATGCATTAAATAAAGGGTATCAGTTAAATGAAAGCTGTTGGATTGGGTTGAGTTGAATGACAGAGCGGGCCGTAAACGCACAGATCCTGATTTGTGGGTTTGGTCATTGTACACAGGCCGATTACATCTGAGTCGTCGTTTTGAAAGCTTATAAAGGCTTTTTCAAAGAGTAGGGTACTTATTCTTCTTCTTTTTCGTCTTACTCATCTGTATTCAGATTGACTCGGGCAACTGGTGAGGTAGATGCTAAGAACAATAATGCGTCTAATGCGTTTGTTACCAGCGTCTCTGATGCTAATATCACTGGTGTTGAGAGAAACGCCTAAAAAGTTCTTTATCAGTTGAAGCACATCGGTTTCAAATTGGAAGATGCAGTTGTTTCATCAGCCAATGCAGGAGAGAACCTAGTGAAGGCCGTTGATCTGAACTGACACCATTACCCAATTTCCATATGCAACCTCTACCTCTACCTCGCCAACATAATGTCAAAGGGTGAGGGGAGTGATCTGGTAAAGGTAAGAAAGGAGTGGGCGGAGAGGGATAATAGTGAACGGGAGCATTGGCGTGTAGCTTAAGCATGTCGGTGTATCGAACCTATCTCGGCAGGGACATGAGAAAGGAGATAATGTCATTGAAGGTATGAGCTACAACTGAACTACCTAGAAGAACGAAAATTCCACTAGGCTAATTGAAATACAACATGAAAAATAAACTGTGTTGACCAAAAATTCATTTTAAATTGAATAAATTCACAAAATTGTAACACGTGAGTGGCAAAATTCACTGAATAATAATGTTTTATTTACTACCATCATTTTTGGATCGGTCCACATTACAGTTCGATTTGGGTTACAAACGAGTGATATTTTGTAGAAGAAAAAAGCAAACAACAGTAGTTGAGATATTTATTGTGAGAGTTCGTCAACCAACACATCAACAGCCTCCAGTGTCCGTTTGTGCTTTGTATGAGAGAGTTCAGAACTGCTAGAATTCGGGAAATTGCTGCTGAAGTCGGCTGTCCCTTCGCGTGCAGGGCACTTTCTTGGCATAGATGATGATGGATCGTAGGAGCGAACGGGAATAAGGACTGCTGTGGTGTGCAGGGTTTTTGAAATGATGTCTTCTTGTTGCCACCCGTTCATGTGTCGGACGATTAACACACGTATGATGATGCCTAATGCTGCGATTCCAAGGTTTTTGAGTTCCCATGTGCGCTAATGCAGCGGTGGTCCATAAATTCCCTGTGTCGTGGAAAATCTTCTATTAATCATGCCAGTTTGACCGAAGCGATACCATGCGCAGAGGGCCGCGGCATCTCTTCATAGTATCGACCAGGGCACTGCAACTAAACTTGAGGCGTGACTAACGCTATAAGCTTCAGTATCCGCACTTCTGCGAACCACACATATAAAGATACGATAGTCACCTGCTTCCTTAATCTCAAAACGTAGAGTTGTAGAGCTGATAAAGACTACTGAATGCTCTGGAAATGCACGGGGAGTCAGATTTTAATCAATTTCAATCATTTCAGCAGCCTTTTTATACCTATGAAAGTGTTCTTGCGACATCATTCCAATAAGTTTCGAAAAAAGTGTCAGATAGGCTTTCCTATTGCTGGTGAAAGGATGTTAGCTTGCTCGCTACTGTTGTATGTGAAAACTCCAGGAAGTCTATTTAGACACATGTACAGATACTTTTAGGTGCACAAGTGATCTATGTGTGAGCCAAACCATATAGAAATATAAATAATACGAACTGAAAGGTCCTGCAGTCACTTTATATCCATCACTTGTGTTTTGGAGTGCGCAATTGACCACAAATCATTCACGTCCGCAGCTTTTAAGCGCAGATGTAATGTGTTAAGTTTCTATGGATTATTTTCCACGTACACCAGCTCCTCTTAATTCCATCCTCTGACATTCATTCATTTACATATTTGATTTCCGCCCCTTTTGAACAATCTTACATGATTATGTTCACTATAGGAAATAGTTGAATACATTTTCGCAGAAAACGACTCCAGGTCTGGGCATCTTCACTATGGGCCACAGAAAATGCGATGATAGTCACATGATTGCTAGAGTCGTATACT